>CAUYQV010133428.1:0-22189 GCA_963574575.1 Galagoides demidoff | reverse complement strand
TCCCCTCCCTCTTTCTGTCCCCTCCCACTCTCTTCCTCTCCTCCTTCTCTGTCCCCTCCCTTCCTCTCTCTCTCCTCCACTCCCCCTCGCTCCCTGACCAAGTTGTGCTCCACAGTCCCTCTTTTCTCTAAAAAGGTCATCTCTGTTCCCTTCTATGGGCTATTCCCATCCTGGCTGTCACTCCCATGGAGGCATAAGCCATAGCTTTTTATTCAAACCAGTTTGGTCCCAGAGAATCAGAAAACTTGATTACTTTGCTGCCCCTTCACATATCATGGTTTTTAACTGCACCCATTCTCATTATTCTAAAATCAAGTGAAAGTCACCCAGTTAATAATTGTAGGGAAAAATTACTGTGTCCTGTTTCTAATTAAGTTCCAGTGAGTTAGTTTGTTGTTAACAGGCAGAAAGGCCTTAGAACAATGCTGAGCACGTAGTTAGTGTTCAGTAAATGACAGCTGCTGTTGCTATTATTTTGAAAAATTCTTATTTTGCAGCATAGGAAACTCCTTCAAGGAAGGCACTTCCATCTGTTTATGGGCACAGTGGCAGTGATGATCTGACTTGCCTAGTTTATAGGGTAGTATTTCAAGTGTGGTCCAAGGTTGACCTATACAATGTGAGGTGCTCAGAAAATAGATTCCTGGAGTCCACTACAAAAGATTTGCCAAACCATGATAAAGTTCAAGAATTATTTTTGTACCAAATAAATTGTGAACCCTTGGGGGATAATCCCTTTCAAGGCATCATACATAGAGTAGTTACTGAATAACGGTTTGTCTAATTACAGGCCTCAGAGAGCATTGGGTCTATTGCCCTCTTGTTGCCAATAGGAAGTAGAAGGCAATGAGAAGAATCTCCAAGACCGTATCATTTGTTAGTGGCAGAGTCAGGGCTAAGATTTAGGTCTTCTGGTTCCCAGTTCTATTCTCTTCCCACACTCCAAACAGACTTCCTGTGCCCAAATAGTGACCCAGAAGGTCTTCCAGTGTGTCTTCCATAAGGAAGTGGAAGGGACTGTCCTAATCCAGAACAGGTAGAGAAGACAGTGAAGGAGGAGCATAGGATTTGATAATTGGAGATTTTGAGGAAAAAAAGAAAAGGTTGGAAAAACTCAGATAGAAATGTAATGGGGATGTGTTTGTTTCTTATTGTTAAGTGTTCTTAATCTGGTTGTAGTGAAGAGAGCCTTGGATTGAAGAGCTTCTTTCAAAGCTCTTTAATAACTTGGCAAACCCAGAGTACGAGACAGGAAGATCTTAAAGCCCCTTTTAGTTTCAGCATCTTCAGCTTCGATCTGAATGTGACAGCATTGCCCAGTGCAGTGTGGTCTACTGAAGGCGCTCTCTCTGGGGCACGCCATTGGGAATGCTACGGGCCTCTGAGGACACCCTGCCTGGTATTGCCATGTGCTCCCAACAGAATGCGGGCTGTGCCTGTCTGATGGGCTGAGGGCTACACCACTGTGATGCATTTAAAAATAACTTTAATTAGAACTTTTTCCCTTGGAGGTTTTTAAAGAAAGAAGAAAAACAGCTGTGTTTATCTACCTCTACCAGAGACCAGAGCTTACTCTGTCCCAGTCAGAGGTGGCTTTACTATTTGCCGCTCTCCTTGGTGGTCAGTGTGCCCAGGCTTGAGGAAGAGATGAGACTGCCCGCGGGATGGCAGAACTCCGTAAGCTTCCTCTAAGTTTTACTGTTACTCTTCTTTGGATGTGGAAAAAAAAATGACTTGCAACCTTTCACTGGTTAGTTCCTTGTATCGACAGCTTTTTGTTGCACACACTTGGCCTCTTCTTATAGAGGAAGCTACATTTAGTAAAGAAAGATGAAGCCCAAAAACCAAATTAAAAAACCACTCTTCCTTTTTGCTTCAAATTCATTTGGGAGAGAAAACAAAGCATATAAGAATTTCATATTGCTGAGTACAAAAGATGAATTTCAGTGACTGGAGAAATAAGTCACTGTTTCGAATCAGATAGGAATGTAATGGGGATGTGTTTGTTTACCCTTTATAAATAAGAAAATATATAGATTCCAGTTCTTTGGTCCTTTAGAGTCAGAACTAGAGCTCTTACTGATAAAAATAATTCAGGGATTTATTTAAAGGTCAAGATATAGATGTTACTCTAACCACTGGAACCAATTTTTATTCCTTTCTGAATGTTATTATCCAGTTCCGTGGCAGTACCTTTTATTAAACATATTCACTTCAGTACTGAAGAAAAGCCCGAGTGTTTTTATCCTAAGCAATTATATTCTCAGATGCCCTTCTCTACCGTAGAACTAAACCTGGCAATTTCCACTGAGTTTATCTCTTTAAAGAAAAATTCAGAATTTAATTACTAAATGTCATAAGGAACATAAAACTGAAAGATGTAATAATTTAATGTTTTAATTCTGAGGCAACGTTTAGAATAAATCGACAGTTAGGATTCTGCTCAGCTGTACCTAGTGAAAAGCCAGAAGTAAGCAATGGATTAAATAAATCAGGAGTCTGTTTTTTCTCTTAGGAGTCTAGGATAGGTAACTCTGTTCCTTTGCCTTACCTGGCTCTTGGTTGTGGTTGTGGGAGCCTACAGAGTCACACCCATGCCATTCAGGAAGAAAGGAGGGGCAGGGCAGAGGGCGAAAGGAGCAGGCTAGCTTTCAGGGAGTTCACCCAGAAACGCAGGCAACTTCCAAGTAGGTTTTCTTTTTTCTTTTTTCTTTGGCTTCCCCTACAAGTGAGGTGAAGTTGAAACACATTGCAGACCTTGCATGGTGGCTCAGGCCTGTGATCCTAGCACTTTGGGAGGCCAAGGCCAGTTGTTTGCTTCAGCTCAGAGTTCAAGACCATCCTGAGCAAGAGCGAGACAGTCTTTACTAAAAATAGAAAAATTAGCCTGGCATTGTGGTGGCCACTTATAGTCCCAGCTACTTGGGAGGCTGAAGCAGGAGGATTGCTCAAGCACAAGAGTTTGAGGTTGCTGTGAGCTACAATGCTACGGCATTCCACTCAGAGTGGCAAAGTGTGATACTCTGTTTCAAAAAAAAAAAAAAAGAAGAAGAAGAAGAAGAAACGCATTGCCCACCCTCCACATGCATCTTGCTCGTAAGTCAGGGTTCTATTAAGAAGAGGAGAAAGGATATCATGCTAAGCCTATCAGCCCCAGAAGAGTGAGCAAATGTGTTTTCTGAAAGGGATTTTATCTTAACTGATTCCAATTAACTTAAGGTTTGCCTGTGACTCTTCTTTCACTGTTTTCTCCTCTATGCTGATGCCTTTTTCCTGACTATTAGGTGTGCCTATCTTGATTTGTCTACATAGCTATAAGTTTGAAAACAACATGCACTTAGATGTTGGAAATTGGGAATAGCCCAAAAGGGCATGAATCACCACATTCTCTAGTGAAGACACCTGCCATTTGTGAGTAATTGATTTGCTCCTCACACCACTATCTTACCCTCAGATCAAAGGCAGTTGTGTTCAATAAATGTTGAATAAAAAATCAAGCTGTTGGTGGGCAAAGCATGGAAATGAGATAACTTGCTGTTTGATTCTGGTCGTTTTGTTATTCTTGGGAGCAGTGTGAGAGAATTTCATCATGCATGGTGATGTAATTTTCCACTAACTCCCACTCATTGTGGCCCCTGAAGTTCCAGAAGGTGGTGGGAACTGCATATGGTGATTACTGCTACCACCTCCTCCTTACCACCTTCCCCCACAGTGTGTGAGCCCTTCCCAGGGGGGTCTGCTGTGCTCAACATTATTGACAGAACCTATTTGATAATCCAAAGTCTGCTTTGAAATATGCTTCTAATTTTCCTTGATAAAAAATGAGGCTCAAATGGTACCACTTATGAGAGTGCCAATATACACATATTTTTTAAAAGGAAAATATTGTAATCGTACGTACTGAAAAAAAAGATGAATATAAGTCACATTTGACTTCTGCAATTACAAGAAATGTTCAGAGTGGTTACCATCAGTGTCCAGAAGAAGCAGGACTTGCTGCTGTGTGAGGTGCCCTGGATCTTCCCTTGTGCCCATCACACACAGCACCACACGTCTGAAACTTACCATGAATGTGTGCAGTTGTTGGGCATGTTGGAGGTGCTGTTACATACTCACACTTTCATTGCCATTGTACTCCTCAACATTCTTGAATTTCAAATACCACTTCAAAATGGTCTGATGCTCCTCCTCTGTGCTTCTGCCATTTTCTTTGACTGTCCTGCCTGTCGCCCAGTGATGCTAACATTTATTGAATTAACACCATATTTTGAGTGAACATCATACTCCATATTGCAACCATGATTCAATTCAACTTGAAAAAGTGATTTCTGAAAAACATCTCTTAAAATGTGTATATCTTTTTTTTTTTGGTATCCCCAGTGTTCCCTTGATCTTAAGTTAAGAGCTCTACAGGTGAGATCAAAAGTGGTTCAAGTCCTATTAGAAAAGAATTGATTTCTGGTTGTCTTCTCTTCACTCTGTTTCCCTTCATTTTCTTTTAGGAATTCTGTCAAACTCCATTCTGCAGTTTTGTTGAATCACTGCTTTTTGTAAGTTGACTATGTCCCCACCATCAGATTTGCATTCCCTTTTCTCAGCACTTAATCTCTTGACAGTTTCAAGTTTCTCAAACATAGAGTGAATTGAAGTGATGGCATCACCCAGAGACTTGCTGAAGGGGAAGGAGCCTGTGCAGATGCACATCATGGTAGCCCATTGGCATTCAGGCAGCAACTCCCGTGTAAGTCCCTGTACCTGCCTCTCACAAACTCTCAGAAACTGAATGAAGCATTAACTTGGATCAGTCTCTGGGACACTCTTACACTGGTGGTCCCTGACTTAAGTTCATACAATGGAACTCTTTCAAGGAGAGGAAGGAACCTAGGAAGAAAGGGGCTGAGGCAGAGAGCAGACACCTAGGAACAGGTGAGGGAGTGGGTGACATGGAGGGCTGCCTGGCCTAACCCTGAGAGGGAGAGGGCTTGAGTGAGAACAGATTGCTGGTCTGTTGGGGTAGATACTCATGGCAGTGAATCTGTTGCAGCTGGTACAGGACTCTTCCTCCTTGGCCCCTGACCCTTAGTGATCTGGTTTTTCCTTCTTTGTTACTCAACTTCCCACACCCACACCTTTTGCTCATATCTAGTCACTGTCTTCCTATCCCCTACACACAGCCTTCATGGCAGCACAAGCTATACTGATTAATCTGATAAACTTTCATATTCTTCCATCATCTTTTAATTTCCCATTTCCTCCTCACCCAGCCAAATGTCGTGAGTCCTTCCAACCTCATCTCCCGTCTCGTCTCCCCTAAACCTGCTTGAGGCCCCCGGTCTGAGTTGGTGCCCCTCCTCTGCACTCCCATAGTATCCTCTTGGGTCCCCACCACAGCCCCATCACATTGCCCTACAGTTTGTCTGTCTTCTCTCCCACTAGATGGCAGGACATTGAGGTAAACACAGTATCGCCTGGGGTTAGGTGAAGTAGGGTGGAGGAAGGGATATTACTGTGGGAAAAAAGAGGGAAAAGATTGATTTTAGGAAAGGATTGCATCAAAATGAGTGGGTCTCTAACACATACCAACATAAAAATAGACCCATAGTTCTTAGTCTTCAGTCAGCGTATTTACCAAAGGCTCCCATCATCAAGCCAGCTTAGCAGTAATGAAAAGTTGCAGATGGTAGATTAAGGATAAAGGGAAGACAGACATCACCTTAATAGACTATACACTTCATGGGTTTCTCACTGATGGAAAATCGTATGGCATAGCACTTTTACTATGAATGTTGAGTTTGTATAGTCACAATTCTGGGCTGCAATATTTTTTGCTCTGTCCCTTTTAGCAGCCATACATTCAGTAAGGTTACCCATGTCCACAGCAGGGTAAGAGTTTTGGAACTGAAACCATTCTTCTAAATGCCACATACTGTCAGTGTATCTTATACTGGGGACTAGTCTGGTAAAGGTGATTCTTTTTACTGGAACGGGGTGTTCTATTGTGGTACCAAGTGGATGGACAGGCAAATCCCTCTCCAAAGTTGCTTTGTAGTAATCATCAAGGTACTTGGCAGAGAGGCAGCGGAGCCTTTCTTTCTGAAGGATATGGAACTGAGTTTGCTGTAAGAACTGTGCTGAGTTGTGCTGTACAGTAAAACAGCTACTAGCTGTATGTGGCTTCTGAGCACTTATAATTAAATCTAATCCCAATTAACAATATGCCAGATTTTGAAGACTGAGTATGAAAAAAGAAAAAATAACAATAACTTTTCTATACTATTACATGTTAGGTCAAATGAAATATATGATTGTTACCTATTTCTCTTTAGTTTTTCATGTGGCTGTTAGAAAATGGCTGTCCACATGGTATTTCTATTAGACGGCGGTGATCACTAATCTCTGAGAGTTGCAACATCACAGTACAGTACCCATGAAGGAATTTGGTAAACATTTCCCATTTCCTCCTCACCCAGACCTGTGAGTGTAGGAATTCCTAGGAATTCAATAAATATATCTCGATGGCTTTGACTTAGAGATAATGCCCATCACCACTGGTACAATAGCAAAAAACTCCCAGTTTTTACCTCTCAAATTAGCCAACCAAAGTGATAACTCTAAAGAAAAAAAATAATAATACAGATGGGAAAATATAGTGTAATCACATCTAACTGAATCTTTTGCTAATGTCTTTCACTTATCTCTGTAGTTTCAGAGGAACCCAGGCCTTTCAACCTGCCCAACTTAGATGCAGATTGAAACCAAGACTTCCCAAACTAGAATAAAATACCAGGAAGATGCTCAAGACACCAAGAGCTACATTTATTCCATGTGTCCGTGTGTTCTGTTGATGCAGGATTACTGTTGCCTTGGTCACCGGAGCATCATGAGGGGATGTAATTGTTATTTGGTAACTGCAGCAGTACATCTTGGTATTTGGCTTGATCTCAACCAACTGTACCGCCTTAGTCAAAGGCAAATAAATGAAATATGGTTAATTTAATTTCCAAAGGACATTGGGCTATAATTAGAGTTAATTTTCTGCTTTTCCAATCCCTAATGCTTGTGTAATTTTTTTTTTAATTCTGGGTTGCCTAGAATTGGCCACATAAGGTGTTTTCTTCTCTCTGGACATCAGCCCTCCACTTTTGTTATTCCATCAATAGGACTTATTCGAGCATATTTAGTATTTGGTAAGTGCCTTAAACCAGCAAAGTGAGTTTTCTGATAGGAATGTCTAGCCATTGCGATGTTTAGGATCTTCTTGAAAACTTTAGGGAGTAGGTCTCCATGGAGGCACTTTCTGCTTTGCTTGTAAGAGGGCCAGGACTTGCTCTCATTAACAGCAAACAAGTAATACTTAAGAATTAAAACATCATTCTTTATACTGCATTCTAGTGCTGTTATAAAGAGCTATGTTTTGTTGGGGGGGGGGTTGTTTCCCATTTCTTCATAAAGTTTGAAAGAATGATTTCCTCTGGGCCACAGAATTCTGGAAAGAGATTTGGTGTAGATGTTTGTAAGCCTTAGAAATGCTTGGAAGAGCAGTGTCTACCAAACAGTAAACAGGAGCCTTAGAATGGGGTATTAGGATTTTTGGCAGGGATAAAGTATAAAGCGTGGTTAAGCATTGTAATCATAAAATTGTCAAGGAAGGGAGAAATGGAATCTCATGAAAAACTAAATCCTTGCATGACTAAGTTAGCTATCACAGAGTATTAGGCAATCATTAATCCTAAGCTTAGGTGGGCAGGTATAGCATCTGATGAAGCAGCTCTTCTGGAGTTATCTGCTCACATGTTTTGGTTAATACTGCTTCTGTATTAGGAAACCAAAAAAAAAGTAGGGCTGCTGTGATCCCAGCATATTCTGTGTTTTCAGTTTGAACAGCCAAGTACTAGAACCTGATTTTCCCTTATCCAAAATTTTTTGTGATTTCTGTTGTCTTGTACAACGTGTGCACTGTAGATAAACAAGTTGAATCGTTTTCTTTGCCACATAAGAGCAAGCAGAATTTTTGTATGTAACATTGCACCTAATTAACATGTTGCTGTATTTGCAAAGTGCCAAGTATTCAGTGAGTTTTGGTTGGCAGTTCTATAATGCCTTCTATCTATAAAGCCCAGAATTAATTTCTGTAAACCTAAATATACAAACTAATTTTCTTTTATCTTAGCCAAATGGCTGCACCCGTGCACACATGCTGACAATAAAGCTTGATGGCAGAAACAGTAATATTAAAAGATGACACAGACAAGAAAATATTTGTTTGAGGTTTTTTATTCATGTTGTATGTACATGTTTAAAACATTTGATCAGAAATGATGTTATAAATTGCTATATTGTGTATATTTCTAAGAATTTTTTTCCTGACATTTTGCCATCTCTGCAATTGTGATGCATCTTAGAATCACTAAGTTGCTGTCAGCCAGGTGGCAGTCGTGACATAATTGTGATTGCCTGTGCAGACTGGGCATAACTGCTCATGTTGTCATCACTTCGGTTGAGACAGGTTGAGTACAATTGCCCCATAAACTGCCTGTTCAGTATGTATGAAAAAGCATGGGAAGACAGCAATGTGTTTACTAAGTCTAAAAGAGCTCTTTTCATAAATACAAAATAAAAGTATGTGATATAAATAAGTGCATCATGATTTAGCTGGTAGTCGTTTTATTTAGTGTTACATAAATAATAGAAAATCTAACACCAGTAAGATTAGGCCATATCACAAAATCCCAAAATCACAGATGCTGGCATGGTTGTGGAGAAAAGGGAACACTTCTACACTGCTGGTGAGATTGCAAACTAATACGTTCCTTTTGGAAAGACATCTGGAGAGCACTTAGAGAACTAAAAATAGACCTACCATTTGATCCTATAATTCCTCTATTAGGTATATATCCAGAAGACCAAAAATCTCACTACAACAAAGATATTTGTATCAGAATGTTCATTGCAGCCCAATTCATAATTGCTAGGTCATGGAAGAAGCCCAAGAGCCCATCAATCCACGAATGGATCAATAAATTGTGGTATATGCACACCATGGAATACTATGCAGCCATTAAGAAAAATGGAGACTTTACCTCCTTCATGTTTACATGGATGGAGCTGGAAAATATTCTTCTTAGCAAAGTATCTCAAGAATGGAAGAAAAAGTATCCTGTACTCAGCCCTACTATGAAACTAATTTATAGCTTTCATAGGAAAGCTATAACCCAATTTTAACCCAGGAATATGGGGAGAGGGGAGAGGGAAGGGAGGAGGGGGGAGGGTGGGTGAGGGAGGGTGATTGGTGGGATCACGCCTATGGTTCATCCTATAAGGGTACACATGAATCTCTCTAAATGTAGAATATAAATGTTTTAATACAATAACTAAGAAAAAGACATGAAGGTCATGTTAACCAGTTGGATGAAAGTATTTCAAATTGTATATAGAAACAGTACACTGTAACCCATGATAGTATTAATGTACATTACTATGATTTAATAAATAAAAACAATTGATGGTGACTTGGATATGGTGAATTCTAATCTATAAATTGTGACCTTTACAAATGAATGGATTTTTTTTTCTTTACATTCTTCCGCTGGGTATGTTTTTCATCTCTCTGTCTTACTTCAAATGAGTGATTTCTTCTGTCTGAAGAGATCTAAAGAATATGTACCCTGGTTTGGGTGCATCCTGCATAATCCCCTCATGCCTAATAATCAATCCACTCATGTTCTTTTACCTGTGATCTACAGTTGAGGAGGGTCAGTGGACAACCATGAAACCAGTGGACAGTGTTTGAGCAATGTCTGGGACTAAATAAGTAGAGCGAGCCACAAGACCCCAAATAGCTGTAAGTTTTAGCTCTGACCTAACACAGGGCTCTAGCCAATGGGGACAGGGCTCTCGCCACAAATAACAGCTACAAAGCAAAAAGTAAGCTAAGTTCAAAGACATCTGGTCCTAGTCAACCTGAAGCTCCACTTTCAAACCAAAGAGTGGCATGTGCTTTGTGATTCTACACGTTCTCAGATTTCTCTCACTTCTTTCAGATTCTTGAGCTAGATGTCTCCTGTGAAAGTAGATATGAAAGAGACTTGCCAAACTATTTCTGTCTGGTCTAGGCATGGTTACTGAGTTATTCCGTGGTATGTGTTTGTCAGGAAAAGATTATTTCCAAGAGCAATACTACGTACTGAGAAGAAAGACTTTCTAGGTGGAGACATGTTGGCTTATCTTGGATTTCAAGAAAAGACATCAAAGAAAAACCAATCTAGTATAGTACTACTTTAATTTATTATAATGCTACAATTCCCAGTTAATTGTGTATTCTGATAATAGAAGTTTTTTACTCCTTACAAACACATTTCCTCTTGTTATGCTTTTTAGAAAATGCTATTGTTTTGTATACAAACCCATCCAGCCTCATCTTATTAATTTCATTTTCTCTCAAAACTGTCTCCACATTTTTTTTCCTATTGAGTTTCATATTGTTCTTGTTTGTTTTGCCTTATTGTGGCTCTTCATTTTTGCTGAGTTTTTTCACATGAATCATGACTATGGATTTGTTGGGGTTTTTTTTCTGAATTGTGCTTTTTAATCTGTTTTGTTTGGGTACCTCAGTTCTTTCTTGACTTTATTTTCCACCTTTTCTACATCTTCTACCTCTTTCCCCATTGGCCCAAAATCAGTTCCTCCTATAATTTGGGAATTCCTGTGTTGTCCAGTGGTCCTGCAAAACCTACCTTCACTGACAAGGCTCTGCAGGATGCTCCCACATAGTAAAATGGTTTCTTGCTATGACCAGCTGAGTGTGCCTAATGATCCTACGTTTGTCATTTCTACTTTTTCATATTTCTTAAAGGATTTAACTTAGTGCTGTATTGGAATATCAATTTTTACCAAATACAGTGGTAGATGGGGTACCCCTTTCTCTATGGGCAGAAGAGTCTCAAGCTTCCTTTTGTGTTCCCCTCTTCCACCCGTCCCATTGCCCCAAGAGACCTAGAGAACCCTCTGTGAAATGTATTGATTTTATAAATCACAAATGAATCAAGTAGTATTTGAGTTTTTTTTTCCTTTAAGGAGTATCTTCATGTTGCTAAATGTTTTTAAAAGCACCCTTTGATGTTCTTTATTGAAATCCAGTATACTTGCCTTAGGAATTTTGTTTTAGAGAATGACTTTATTGATTTTATAAACAAATAATTATACTTCCTCCCACTTCTCCTCTTACACCTCTTGGCTTTTAGTAGTTGTATTATTTTTGCTTTGTCGGGGACTATAATGTTTACATTCTGTTCTGCAAGTATGCTTCCTTCCTACAATTGTTGTCTGAGTTGTGTATGTTAATGGATTTAATGCTTATCCCAAATCCATTAACCATGGCTTCTCCATTTGGAAGTCTTTGCTTTTATTCTTCTCTTGATAAGCTGGGTTTCATCGTGGATTATCTAGTGACCTTTCAAAGAAGTGATGAAAGTGCTGCATATAGTCCCGTGTTCCCTCATGAGAATATCTGCCTGTTGTGTTTGTATATGAACAAGAAGGTTGCGTAAAACTTTCTTAAACTGTGTTTTTTGGCACCTTTTATTTTGCAGTTATTTCATTGGTTTCGGTTGTTAAAGGGTGCCAGGGAGAACTTTGGAACCAGTCTGATTTATTTTCCCCTTTCCCAGGAGACTCACTTTTGTTCAGTTTCACTGTTAAAGAAATTATTTCTTGACATTTTAGTTTCAGCAACATAACCAGGATATGTCTTTATATTACATATATGCTCTATAAGACCTAAAAGTTATTTTTTGTATTTCAGGGAACTTTTCTTCTATCTTGTATCTTTATATTTTATGCTTCAGTCATCAAATTCTTTTCTGTAGATGGTGGCTATCTTTTGTGGGTTCATTCTGGTACTCTGTTGCTATCTTCCCTCTCATTGCTTCAATTTTAGTCTCCCTCACCCCTATTTTCTTGGTCTAGGTGCTCAATAATTATTCATTCTGTGGTCCTTGAATCCCTCTGCAGCCTTGGAAAAAATCACTTAATTTCCCTAAGTCTGTTAAAGAGTTTTGACATAGAAGTGAGGTTTCTCTTTTAACTAGACTCTGTACATTTTGCATTTAAAAAACTGATTCTGTGAAAAGGACACAGTTGAAAATGCTGTATCTGCCTTTAAAACATTTTCATAGGAGCACACATTCTACAATATAAACACAGTGTACGGAAACTTGATGGGCTTTGTTTTTAGATTCACGAAGTAATCTCAGTTCCCGAAGATGAAAGAGTATTGACGACAAACATAAATAAATAAAAATATAAACTAAAAGAAAGTATAATAACACTAATAATAATAAAAATACCAAACTTTTGGTGAAGGATCAGCTCCTTACGTGCAAACTCTGTATGGTTTCTCCAACCTTTTCTTCTGTCTCTTACTCCTTTTGACCTCTGAATACTGTGTTTTAGCTCCTGGGTCTTCTCTACGTCTGTAAGGGCTCCTGAGGCAGGATCCAGCTGCATGACAAATCATCAGCTTTGTGCCTACAATTGCCAATAGCTTCAGCTTCAATCCCTGTCCACTGCTTTAAATGTTTACATGCAGCTGTCCCGTAACCATTTCCATTTGTCTGTCCATTCGGCTTACCAGGGCCAGTATGGAAAGCTATAGATTTCATCTTCATCTTTGTTCACCAAATGCCTTCTGCCCCTAGTTCTTTTTCATCAAATGGCAATAACTGACACATATTTCAAACCAAAAATCATGGAGTCATTTTTTATTCTCCTGCTTCTTGTAGCACTCCCCACATCTAGTCACCTAGCAAGGCTGTTGGTTCTACTACAGAATGCATGACCCACTCTGTCCATTTAACTGCTGCCCCACTATTCCAGCCACTGTCTTCTCTCTCCTGAACCCCTGGAGTAGCAACCTAGTTGGTTCATTCCCATTCTTATCTCCCATCCACTATAATCCATTTTATGGACAGTAGACAAAAGATTCTTTAAAGACAAAGTTGATTATATCTTACTTTCCCGTGTCTAACTATCAAATGGTTCCACGAACAAATACAAACTTTATTAATCAAAATCTTATGCCTAGAATAAATCCATACACACACTGTGGCTTATAAGACCCTAAGCCATGCAGTATTGCTCTATTTGAAGTCCTCTTCTAGCTTCTCTCTTACCCCTCTTCCCTGTACTGGCTGCCCTAGCCACATTGGATCTCTGCATATTCCTTAGAGATATCAAGGTTTCTTTAAAGGGCCTTGGCATTTGCCTTTCTCTCTCCTTCTTATATTCTGTTGGCTCCCTACTTGCCTCTGTCTTTATTCTTTGTATAGCTAACCACTATCTAATCTCTACCCAGTGCCACCTTTTTGATCACCCACCTTAAACCACCCAGGCTAAGTAGTCCATCCCCCTCCTTCCCCTGCCCCTAGTCTTATTACCAGCCTTGGATAATATGCATTGAATCTTGGATCTGACTGTACTTACCACCATTTTGATATACCTTGCTCATTTCCTCTCTTTCCTCACTATAAGTTCTAGAAGAACATGTATTTTATTTGTTCTTGCTCAGCACTGATCCCATTCCTGAAACATATTCAGTGCTCCATAAATATGAAGGAATGAATGAGACTTTAAAATGTGCTTTTACTTTCCAAAGAAGAAAGAAGCCTACCTCTCCCGAGGAAAGTTTTATGGAAACTCAGAGCAATGAGGAAGTAAATGGGTAATAACTCAGCATTTAACTTTTTCATCTTGAGAGGGTGAAACAATAGCTTGCTGAGAATGCAGAATGTGCTTAAATAAGAAGGATGTATTTTTTATAGATTCAGATAACTCCTTCTAATTACTTTCATTTAAATATCAGTGTAATAACCATTTTTTTAATTTTTCTTACAACTTAAGGCTCTAGGTCTATTGCCTAACACATACTTTCCAGCCCTTGTCCACTTTTTTAGATATGGTTGTTGATCTTGGTGAACCTGCCACTCTTTACAACCCAGTAAAACATCTCCAGGGGTTTTCTCTTTGATGTTAGCAGTTCCTTGTGGTGGCAGTGACCCTAGGTGTGATCACCAGAAGAGTAAAGCGATTTACTTGGTTCATAGAGAATAAAACGTAGACTTCCCCCCCTCCCCACAGGTAACCATGAAAGAATTTCTTTTTAAGAAGAGAAGGGGAAAAGTTTTGTTCCTAAAACTTACAACTAGCACAATGTCACAGTCACAAAAATGTGTGGCGAAGACTTTATCATACAAAGTATGATTCATTTTTCAAAGGGAAGGTGGCTTTTCTTTACCAACTAAAAGTCTAATAGATAACATTAAAAATGTATTAAAATACTTGTACATTTTTAGGCAAGTGCAGATATGGGGAGATCTGATGAAGGCGGGCTATTGTCGTCTCTCTGTGAGAGTCTGCTCCACAGAGTGGTGTGGTCAACCCTCTGAACTATATGTCACAGCTTCCAAAAATGGATTCATTCTAAGCTAACAGAAGCATAGGAAGTCTTGAAGAAATCTAACGAAATAAATCGTGTCTGCACCTATGGCCTATAAGGAATGTTTGTCAGTTAAGGTACCTACAGAAGTTTCACCCTTGCACCTAGAAGACACAGCCACATTGCGTGTGTGTGTGTGTATGTGAGATGAAGCATTGTCTGATTAAGAAGCAACTCGTTCTCTGCATTCTCTAGAAGCCTGTTTGGTATGGCACTTGTACCCCTGCCACCAGACTATACTTTTCAAAGTGCAGGGATGGAAAGAAAGGAAAAGAAGTTAAACGGAACATGTTTTCCTAACAGTAGTCTCTCTAGTTCACTGAACGATGCTCAGGGTGAAGTAGAGGTCACTTGCCCACTCTTTGCAGAACGTAATTTCTCTCCTTCCCAGGCCTTTTAAGGCTGGTACTGTCTGTAAAATTTTGTGGCTGATATAAAAATATCTAACCTGAAGAAATTCTTCTTGTGCCATCTATTCTTCTGGTACTGAAAATCTAAATGGGAAACCAGACAAATGTTTATTAGCTTCCTTGGAAGTTCAACAATAAAACTTCCTGAAACTGCCGACGTGGGCATGAATGCTTTTAGAACTGCAAACTGCTACTTTAAATCTCTGCAGTCTCCAGTAAAAGACAAACTAATGTGCTGTATCAGAGAGGGATGGATTGGGACTCTGTATTGTCATAAGCATATTGTGAGATTCAGAAATCCGGCCTTTCTCTTGGCTATTTCAAACCATAAAGCGGTGCAGGGGGAAAACAGCTTCAGCTCTGTGTAGACGTGGGGAAAAATGGAATGGAAAGCGTTTGCCATTGTACTGGGAGTTGGAAGGCTGAAAGACTGCTGAGGACCCTTTGATTTTAGAACAACTTTATCCCAAATGCCTGTGACTTTCCAAAGAGAATAATTTCTCCCATGGTTGCAGATTTTATTCAGATACAGCAATCTGTACTTGGGGTTGGTTGAAGAACAACTTTGTGAAGAGTAGATTTTTGTTCAGGTTCTTTTTTAACTTTCTGAGCGTATTCTGCTATTTGGTTTAGCTGTGAAGCTTGAAAGGCTGAAGGGTGTGTTTGCCTTTGTTGTTCTGCTGAACTTCTACCTGCCATCTTCTGTCATCTGTGGGTCTCATGGAATGTCGCACTATTTTGCTTTTTCTTTTTTTAATCTAGTGCCTGTGTTGGGTTTTAATGGAAATTTCCGATCCCGCGGAACTACTTGTATTAATATTCAGAGTGCATTTATTTTTCAGTAAATTTAAAGAACTTTAAAAAACTGTCTTTTCTTCCTATTCCATACACACTCATGCAGTAGACACTAGAAATATTTGTATTCTGGGAGTGCATGGTCTCATGTACCTTTGGAATGAATACATCAAAACAAACAATGATCAGATATGACAGCTGCAAGGCTGACTTGGAGACTTTGAGCTGGTGATTGCATGTGCTCGCTTTAATCACTAAGATACTAAATTATTTCAGCGATGTGGTTCTTCTATATTTAGGATTATCAGTTATGTGAACCGATTGCTAAAGAGCTGGAAAGCAGATTCAAAAGCTGGGTAGGTTATCTAATCCTAATTTATTTTCACACTCTGAGGTTGTTAAAAGCCTAATAAGCTGGATGGAGGAGAAAGAAGGGATTTATGAACTAGAGACTAATAAAATTATTAAGGAACAACTTAGCATATGGCTATGATCAGGATTAAAAGGAAACTTGGAATGAAAAAACACAATAAACCCTAAGGATGCCTCGTTTGTTTAGAAACATTATAGAGAGTAGGTTAACATAGGGTGAACTGGAATCTTTCTGTATTCCAGGAAATTCTCTCTCCTCCTACTTTCCAGTTTTTTTCATGGTAGTGTTGGGGGCTGAATTCTCTTGTATCATTGTCACAATTTTGAATTTCCAGTTGTTAATAGTGTGCATTTGTATAGATGAGGCCCGGTTTTCTAAGGAAAGTGAAAGAGGAAGCCCATAGAGTGCTGACAGATAATCCAGTTAGAGATTTTTATTCTAAATTCTGGAGGACTGTTTTGTGGGCCATCGGGAGTCTCAGGGCACCTCTCTGTTTCAGTTTTCTAGCATTTCCTTGCCTTACCCGCCACTCAGTTGTCCCTGCACACAGAGGTGTGACAACAATTGGATAGTAATTCAAAGGCTGCCTGGGCAGTAAACTAAGATTGATGAGAATTAAATCCCTGACTGATTATGTGCTCTTAGGAAGTGGAGGAAAAGGACTTTTTTATTAAAGTTGCAAATAGAAAGGTTTGGAAATATTTCACTCTAAAGGTTAACATCACCTACTGAAGGGAGGGGAAAACTCTACTAAAAAAAATAAGCCCCAAACATAATCAGGTTGACATTTCTGCTAATGTCACCTGAAAGAAGCCTACTGCAATCTATCCCTTGGATGAAGATCCTAGAGACTCGGCGTCTGTTGTGGCACAAAAGCAGGGGAAAGGACAACATCAGAAGTGATTTAGAAAATAAATAAACTTCTCTTTGAAGAAGTCTTTAGAAGAAAGGTTATTGCGAAGTATGATAGTTAAAAACACTTTTTCAGCAAACCAAGATTCCAGTGATGTTGCCACGAGGATTTTTAAAGGATTTTTGAGCATAAATATGTTCTGCTCTTGGCAATTATAAGATAATATGAAAAAATATTGCTGCTTGTTCCACTTGACTATTTTAGAAAGACGTCAACACAGCTCGGAGGCCAAGGAGGAAACAACCTCAGCCACTGAGAACCGAAGATTAACACTTAAGGAAAAGTGGATTGTTCAGCCAGGACGGTGGGTGCAGAAAGACCCTCAGCAGTGTGGGTCAGGGAAGGGGGCCAGTATGGAAAACCATGGAGAAGCCTCTGCTGCTCACAACACATCAATCTTACATTCGCAAACATTTTTCTTTGATCATAAACCTCTAGTGCCCAATTCTGCATGCAATTCCTGAAAATCATACTCACAGCATGTGAAGAACACTTAGAAATTCATCCATTATGGTTTCTTTACGCTTCTAATTTTTGGCAAATATATTCTACAGACGAGGTTTCACTTGTCTTTGTCCACAAGTTCAAATCTCACCCTATTTTACAATTAGGGGACAACCTTGGCTAATAGCTACTGGAAACTTTATTTTTTTAAAAATAGCAGGAACTAACAACATAATCCTCATCTTCTCCAGATATTGTTCCAAGTGCTGCCTGTATGATGGCTCATTTGATCTTCACCTTGTAGCATAGTTAGTATCATTACCCTCCTTTGACAGATGAGTGGCCAGGCCCAGAAAGGTCAGACAACGTGTCCACATTCACGGGAGTTAGCTGCAGAGCTGGGGCAGGAACTGAGCAGTCTGGCATTAGCAGCTGTTCTTAACCACTACGCCACACTCTCCTAACATAGCTCCTACATTGGAAGTATTTTTTTCAGTCATAATTCATAATTTATTTACAAATTAATTCTCTGGCTATAAATGTAATTCTTCTTAGAGCACCAAGCAATGATAGCAGAGCACTAATGGATTTCCTCAGCCTGTTATTCTCAGTAAACACAGGGAATCAAATACATGAAATATCAATTCTTTAATTTGCTTAGCATGAATTGTTGTTTATGCAGAACACAGAACTCTCAGGTAGACTAACCCCATGCCATTCTTCCGTGTAGCAAAGGACATACATGACTAGTCAGAGCCATCTTGTGAGCCCAAAGACATTTAGAGAAGTGGTTTTAGAAAGTGTATGTAATTAGTCCCTATTAGTCCCACACTTCTTATCCCAATTTTTGCCGCCTACCTGTAATTCCCATAGTGTTTTCCTGCTTTTTGCAAAAATTTTCTTCCTTTTTGTTCCATAAGGACTTTGTTAGACTAATTGGAAATCAAATTAATGCTTGCTTGTTTATACAAAGCAGAAAAGTAGTAAGAAAGAAAGAAGCATTAGGGCCCCTTGCCAAAAATTAAATAAAACTAGGCAGCCAGGAGAACATAGATATTTGGGAACATATCAGAATGCTCACTGCATAAATATTTCCATTTTTGCGGTACTGTCGTGTCTGTGTGTTACATCCAAACCACCTGGAAACACTTGCCCCTTCTGAGTTTTCTGGGTACTGTAATATGTTCTAGGGACTTCTAGCAGGGGCAAGGTAACATGCTTCTTTATTTGTGTTGTGAGATTAACTTCCAAGCAAATCAGAAAATTGATTTTTCACTAAGCTCAGACTTTTTCCAGTACCTGTAATGAAATTCAACTTATACCTATTAAATCTCTTAAAACAAAGGTTGGAGGAGAGAGGGAGTTTTAGTTAAATTCTTCTTCCTTCACATTTTAATGTGTGGGAGAGATGGAAATTATAAGATTTATTCCTGGGAGATATTTTCAGATTATGAAATACTTAACACTGTTACATGTATAAGCTTATTCAGTATTTTGCTGTAGTTAAGCAATTAAGGCTGCTTCAATTGGTCCATTTATATGGTCTTGTTAATCTTTAGAAGTGGAATTACTATTCCTGCAGATTATACGGAACAGGGAAAAAAGTGGAATTACTGGTTACTAAGAAATTACTCAAAAATCCCATGGAATTGAGAAGTTTCTGACTGGAGAAATACCAAGGCCATTGTTTGTACTTCCTTGGGGACAGGGCAGCTGCTGGACTGAACATGACAGAAGCTTTCCCCCTTCCACTATGTCTGAAGTTCACATTTTTGGAAAAGACTGCCTGTCAAAATCTGTGACATTATCTCACAGGGTGTTTTCTGGCTGTTGTTTCTTTAGCTGTTTTGCCTATAATTGCTTGTGCCTCAAGTGGAATTAGTCTTGTTTAGTTTCACTAGTAATGGTGGGAAATGGTCTGGTCCTCAGTGCCGAAGATCTTTGCATTCAGCTATTTACAGTTTGTTTCGTGTGAAACTGAAACTGGGCAAGGGCTTACCTTTACCTCTTACAGTGAGCAGTAGGAGGACTCTGAAGAGACCGATCTCTAAACCACATTTTGTGAATAAGTAAATGAAAATTCATTTGCGGAAATGCATCAGTTAATGAAGGTCTATGGTAAATTCACCAGTATGATGAGGTCTCGCCGCTATGTATTCTGTCTTTAAGTGTCACGTGCTTTGAGTCTGGGGTGTGTTTGTAGTTTATCCGATTGAGTACAACATCCTGAATGTGGAACTATGCTGAAACCTGTTAACCATATGGGAAGAAGAGCATCTGATTTCCAATGGCTTCTTATTTCTTTTTATGGTAGCTGACTTTTAGCTATGTCTTTTTTTTTAGAGAAATTTGCTGGGACAGGAGTTCAACAGGTATTGCTTCATGTATTAATTTCCTGAACTTCCCTTTGTAGAATAACTGTTCCTTCCCGTAAGGGTGTGCCTCTAGCTGTTAATTGTCATAAAGTGACCTGTCAGACCCAGCTATGACCTTGCGTGTGTCCTCCACTGATTGTGAGGTCCCTCAGGACTCAGGGACTGTAGTGTAGGGGATTCCAGGTATCCTTTTGTATCAGCAAAATGGTGAAGATAGCAGGAGGTAGATGTATGTTTGCCTTGTGCATTCTGTGATGAAATAAGTAAAGAGAGGTGAATGAGAATGTGGACATAGCAAATGAGCACCAAAGAATTCTTTTTTTTTTAGTGTCTCACTTTGTTACACAGGGTAGAGTGCTATGGTGTCACAGCAACCTCCAACTCTTGGGCTAAAGCTATTCTCTTGCCTCAGCCTCTCAAATAGCTGGGACTACAGGCACCCACCACAGCACCCAGCTATTTTTTTTTTATTTTTGTTGTTGTTGTTGTTGTTGTTGTCATTGTTCTCCCTCATGGGCAAAACTGAAAAAGAATGCAGTGTGGGTCCCAGCCCCAGCACACTTGTGGAGCACCCCTCTGCCACAGGAAGGCCATGGTTTCAACCCAGGGTGAGATCCTGGACAGGGTAGTTCCCAGCCCGCAGTGCCATCATGGGGGAGCTCAGCCAGTTTGAGCTCCTCCCTGCTGGTAGATGCCAAAAAAAAGACCATGGGGCAGGAGAGGAGAGAAGAGCAAAAGCCACTCCTGGCAACCAGGTTGTGGATCTCGGATGGCCACCACCTCCATAAGCAGACTTCTGGAAAGGTGGGGCCACCTCAGCTCTTCCCAGGCTGTTTTTCCCAGACTAGGAGCAGACCTTAGATCCACTGTGCTTAGTGTAAAGCTGAAACTGGGCAAGGACTTTCTTTATCTAGGTACATCCTATAGTGAACAGCAGGAGAACTGAGATAACTGCCTAACCAACTTTTGAGGAGCCTTTGGGTCACCAAATCCAGCCCCACCCAGTCTCATTCCCCCACCCTCCTCTTCTGTGGTGAAGAATGAGAACTCACCTGGAAGTTCCAGAGCTGTACCCATCACCTGGGGCATTTGAGTACTTCTCCTGAGGGAGTAGGGCTGGTCACAGGTTCAAAAATCAATATTGCTGCTCGTTCTTTCTGGTCAGCAGCTACTGGCAGAGCAATTTGCATAGCCCTTTAAACCAGTTACTAACTCAGTTATATAGGGTGTGGTCGATTCTTACCCATGAGCACCACCTACTGTCTCCAAGATTAAACTGGCTGTCCAAATATAATTCACACTGTTAAGATCACAGGGCTGGGGACAAAAAAAGGATCTCAAACACTTCCATCCTCCCATATCAAAGAGAGACAGGAAATCTGCCCACACACACTTAGCTCACCACTGCTATAGCGTACAAACAACTAGAAACTGAGAAAACTACCACACTAAGAATGTGTATCCCAGTATGGCATCCCTCCAGAGCCTAGATCCCCATCAAAGCACCCACAAGCAAAGCCAAAGGTTTGTGCCCAACATAAGCTACAGACACTCCCTTGCAAATGAGAGGGTAAAGAAACAAAGCCCCATTTAAACAAACAAAAAAAAAATCCAAAAATAAGAATTGACAATAGCCCCAAATGAGAAGGAATCAGTGAAAGAACTCCAAAAGTATGAAAAATCAGAGCAAAAGGACATCCCCCAAAGGAATGCCAGCTCTCTAGTAGTGGATACAAACCAAAATGAACATATCAAAATGATGGGTAAAGAACACCAGAGTCACGGGTCACGGTGCAGACATGGCCAAGTCCAAGAACCACACCACACACAACCAGTCCCAAAAGTGGCACAGAAATGGCATCAAGAAACCCCAATTGCAAAGATATGAATCTCTTAAAGGGGTAGATCCCAAGTTCCTGAGGAACATGCTCTTTGCCAAGAAGCATAACAAGAAAGGCCTGAAGAAGATGCAGGCCAACAATGCCAAGGCTGTGAGTGCACGTGCTGAAGCTATCAAGGCCCTTGTAAAGCCCAAAGATGTTAAGACCAAGACTCCAAAGGGTGCCAGCCGTAAACTCAGTCAACTTGCCTACATCGCCCACCCCAAGCTTGGGAAGCGTGCTTGTGCACACATTGTCAAGGGTCTCAGGTCCTGCCAGCCAAAGGCCAAGGCCAAGGATCAAACGAAGGCCCAATCTGCTGCTTCATTTGCAGCTCCAGTGTCAGTTCCAGCTCAGGCTCCCAAAGGTGCACAGGCCCCCACAAAGGCTCCAGAGTATAGGCATCTGTCTGCCATGAGGACAAAAGGACTGGTGTGACCTCTAGGCTGCTGTCTATATGGGGCTGGGGTCCTCCTGTGCTATTTGTACAAATAAACCTGAGGCAGGA
>CAUYQV010133427.1:0-12597 GCA_963574575.1 Galagoides demidoff | reverse complement strand
AGCATCAGCATGTGATTGAAAATTTACAAACTGCCTTCCTAAAGATGTCCTTGGGACCAAAATTCTTATAGTTCTGGATGTTTCCTGTTAACAAGGTGGAACAAAGTGGATCAGCTATGCAGTGTTAGCTATCCCGCTCTGGGTTAAGGGGAGGCAGAGAAAATCTCTATGCAAGACGTCACCGAGGTTGAGCTTGTGCGGTGGGCGCTGTACAGATCAGCTTCAACAAATGGGGTTTCAGGAGAATAATCACAACAACAATCCAAAACGAATACCGGCTCATACACGTTCTGGTTCCTAACCAATGTTTTGATATTTTATCTGTAGTAATGATAATAGTGATCAGAAAACAGATTAGCATTCATAGAGCTCCTAGTACATTTTCTGAGGTGCTTTGTGTGCACTGTCTCCTGTCATTGCAAAAACCAGGCAGGCAGATAGTTACCTCCATTTTATTATTTATCTCTGTGACTGAGTCTGTTACCCTGGGTAGAATGCCAGGGTGTCATGGCTCACAGCAGTGTCAAACTCTTGGGCTCAGACTATCCTCTTGCCTCAACCTCCTGAGTAACTGATACTGTAGGTACCTGCCATAATGCCTGGCTGATTTTTCTATTTTTAGTAGAGACGAGGGTCTCCCTCTTCCACAGGCTGGTCTCAAACTCCTGAGATCAGGCGATCCACCCCCCTGGGCTTCCCAGAATGCTAGGATTACAGGTGTGAGCCACAGTGCCCAGCTGAGTTACCCCCACTTAAAAGAGGACACACCCCATTGAATGTACCCAGGGGGATCCCTTGCTATGTCCCCTCTTCCCCATGCTTTCCCATCAGAGCAAATGGTGCTGCCCTCCACCCTGCAGAAGTGGCGAACACTCTGGCCATCCCAGAATTCCTCCTGCACCATAACCTCCAGCCTTTAGCCAATGAACTTGTACCATGTCTGCCTTGTGCCTTGAATGCCTACATCTCTTTATTTCCATGTTTAGTCTAAACCTGAATGGTCGTCTGATTTCTTGCCCCTCTCTACGGCATCAGAGCATCTGCCTGTACCAACAATGGATCACCAGGGTACTGACCCCCTTAAGATCTGCCAGTGACCTCACTCCCCGCCTGCCCACCCCTTCTGTCTGGGGCCCATCATGTAGCACTTCTTTCTGGTCTCCAAGTCATCTGTACGCTGTCTTCTGCTTCTCCTGTGACTGCTTCTCTTAGCATTTAGCAGTCCTTGTCAGAGACCCTGTCAGGCTTCCCTGGGGCCTCTCCATCCATGGTTCAGTTTAATTCCCTCATAGGTTTAGGGCGGGGCTCAGAAATCTGCACTTTAACAAGTTCCCCCAGCCCACGACTCCCATGTGGGTGGCCCACAGCGTGCACTGTCATGGGAAACACATAAGACAAATTTATGTGCTGCTACAGCTCAGGACAATTCTTTGGGATGCACCTCCAGAAAAGTCAAATGAGATGTGAAACTTTCTATGTCCATGAAAATATGTAGGGGGGATCTTGAAAACCAAGAAATGAGGTTGCTCAGGTGTGGTTCTCTAGCTATGCTCCAGGCCTGTCTCCTGTTTGAATCTTAACAGGTACAAGTTGCTACCACTAGGGATCTGAAATAGGTTGGGTAACAGGTTTGTGTGGGGAATATGTGTTTGATTTCCCTAGGGGACTGCTGGGACTAGGGTGTTGTTTGTGGGCCTGGGATGCCTGGGTAGGTTTGGGGCATGTGGTCCCCTTCTATAGCAGCCCTGAACCTAGTAAATGTTCCACTCACGTGAGGGGTGCTCGTGCTGAGTTTCACCGCCAAGGCTCTTGGGTTAGACATTTCTTTTTATCACTTGAGAAATCCAATGGTGACCCAGAGCTGGGATTCTAGAGCCTCACTGATTCCGCCAAAGATTTGAAACTCTTTAATATCCCCAAGGGATAGGCACAGTTTCCAGAAAGAAGAGGAAAAGAAGAGGTTATGTGAAGAAGAGGAACACACGCAAAACCAAATAACCACGGGGGATCCCTTCAGTTCTGCACCGACTCCAGCGATTTGGAATTCAGGAAGATGGGAGTTTGCTGCGGTGACTTTCCCATGCATAGTTCTCAGTCATATTGACACTTCTCTGAACGATTCAATTTTTACCGAGTTTTATCTGTTAGCTTGAGCTTGGATTTTCTGGATTTCCCTTACTAAAGTCATGAAGAAAAAAGAAAATATATTTATGAATACACACATTTTTTTTTCAAGAACAGCTTCCTTTCAAGTCTTCTAGGAAATTACTATTTCCCATATTCCAAACATAAAGGAGAAATCAAATTCAAAAAAGAATCAACTATTCTTCACTTGTTCCCCCCACCCCCCGTCCCCTTTCATTTTGTATCTGTCCTTCTGCAGATATTTACCAAGCATTTATTTTGGGTCTACCTCATTCACATTTGCATCCCCAGAAGGTCAAGTAGTGCTTGGAATAGTCTCTGTCCTGAGGTTGCAGTTTTAGGATTAGGGTGAAGGAGGAAGAGATAGATATTCAAGAGATAATCACAAAGTAATTATTGTCTTAGAATTTGCTATGAAAAAAATACAGGGTGCTGTGAGAGCTCAGTGCAGGGGGTCAGGAAGGTGTCCCTGAGAAGGTGGCTTTGATGCTGATGCCAGAGGGATAGGGAGGAGTCAGCTGGGCTGAGTGAGTAGGGACTGAGTGCTAGTGTGGATATGGGGAAGCAGCATATTCATAGGCTCTGAGGCAGGGAAGGACGCCGTGAACTTGAGCAACTGGAAGACGGTCATCATGGTGTGGGAGGGTGAGAGATACACAGGCCTCTGGAAGCCAAGGCCAGGTCTGTGTGCTTAATTTCAAAGGTAGGAGGAGGCCATTGGAGTGTTCTTAAACCTCATTCTGGTGTTGAAACTGACTGAAAGGAGGTAAGAATGGGGACGAGAGGACCAGCCAGGAGGCTGTAGGAATAGCCTGGTGATAAGATGATGGGGGCTTGAAGGGGTTACTGGTAGTGGAGTCAGAGAGAGTAACAAATACATTGGAGAAATATCCAGGAGGTACAATTACCAGTGAATGAGAGAGGTGGTGATTCTAGTGTTTCTTCTTTGAATACATAGAAGTGCCGTTCTCTGAGATGTGGCATATGCAAAAGGCGAGAAGGGAGAAGATGATCAGTTCAGTTTTGCACAAGTGAATTGCAACTGCCAGTGAGGGGTCCAAGTGGAGTTTCCAGGAAGGCAGGTGACTGGTATTCCTAAGGCAACTTGGCCCCTAGAGGGCTATAGTTTTGCAATTTCAAGATTTGCTAGCACAGTTTTTTGACTCTGAGTGTTCCTTGCTTAAAGAACATTACCCCTTCAACTGCTATACAGGATTCATGAAAATGCCAGACATTTGTCCACCAACATGAACTTTGAATCATGGGCATCTGAAATCCCTTCAAAGCAGAGATCTTTTGGCATTGTTCTCTGTAGGTTAGTCTAGAGTCTAACGTCCAGAGAGCTAGGGCACAGTAGCACAGGTGCAGATGGGAACAGTACAACAAAGGTCTAGGTTAGAGAGCAAGCCGAGACCCCCAGAGTCATCAGAGGGTCAGGTAAGCAAGTCTCAGAGAAGGAGAGTGCAGACACCAGGGAATGAGAAAACCCTAACTAGCAGAACTCAAATAAAATGTCAGAATGACACAAAATCACTCCAGAAATTGTGCAATGCAGCTCACAGTCCTACTTATTTAGCAACAGTGTAAAAAGCACTGTGCTCTCTACCCCCATCAAAATAGAAAATAAAAACAGAGAAAAGCTAGGAAGAAAAGCAAAGGGTTTTGTTTGGCCTCTGTCCCCTGGCTGATCTATCCACCCGTCCTTTCTCCTCTCATTCCCATTCCTTCTCTCCCTCCCTCCCCTCCCCTCAGCTCCCATCCCCTAACCACCCTTCTCATTCACCCCTTTTGTCTCTTGGTTTAACATTTCTGAAAGCATTAGGCAGAAGTAATAAGAAACATTAAAGAAATAACTGTTTCATGGAGCAAAGTGAGAATCTGGGTGGAGAGGATGCTGCCTGTGTGGGGGGAGGGAGGGCAGCATTCTACTCCTGAAGCTGGGTTCCTCCTCCCTGCCCCTCCCCCAAGAACTTCCTGTTTATTGTGAGAATGTAGGACTCCAGATAGGAGACTTAGATGGAAGGAGATAGATGTTCCTGAGACTCAGTGCATAAGTTCATTTTCTTTTTTTTCTTAGTTACAAAGTTGTAAGTTTCTGTTAGATTTATAAATCTGTTTTCTCTGCTGCACTGTGTTAGGTAGGTCACTTAATCTTCTTGATCTCCGTTGACTTGCTCACAAATTTGAGAGAATAGCAATAGATAATTCCTGTTTTACCTTTCTTGAAAAAAAAATAAGGATTAAATAAAATAACATGTATATATTCTCTATGAAGAAATTAGTTTATTATGACTGTTACTATGTATTTGAGGTAGTTTTTGATAAGACATGTGTTCAATAGAACCATAGAAATATGGGCTAAAAAAAGTAACCAAGCAATGCCATGGAATACTAAGAACAGCTACATAGCATTAAACTTCCCGGCGGACAAGGAGTACAGGGAAATTAGCTAATAAAAGATGTTCAGTATTTCGTTAGGAAAATCAACTTTTTTTTTTTTTTTTTTAAAGCAGCAATTACTTCTGGTAATTGAGTCTCTAATTCCTAACTTAGGGTAGGCTCAAACTATTTGGCGAATTGAACAAACACAAATAAAACATTCTTGGCCTCAGCCTAGTGGGGAAGAATTTATTATGTGAATTCTTACATAAGAGACCAAGTACCCAACAAGGGACCAATCTCTGAAAGCTTTATAAAATAAGGGAATTGTCTTTCTTTTTAAAAAATGCTTCTTAAAATCTTTATTTCCTTTAATGTCAATTTTTCTCTTTAATATACTGTGAATTCCATCAAATATAACCATTTAGGATTATTTTCACTCACTATGTCTTTGATCACTTCTGCTAGTATAGACAAATAAGTTAACAGACGTTATTTTGAATGGATTGTGACTATCTTTATTGGCCCAATTTTATTTGAGAGTTAAGTTACTTGTGTTAATGTTGGTATTTTCAGCAATATATATAGTTTGTGTAGTTTATGAGTCAAACTTCTGATCTAGAAGTCTTACTTTGAGCCCTATTCCCACTTTACTAGCAGGTGACCTAGGGCAAGCTGATCTCTCATAACTCTGGGTCCATTTCTATAAGGTGAAGACATTATAACCCGTCCTGCATACCTCACAGAGGTCACCTGCCTCTATAGATCAAGTAGGTCAATCCATGTAAAAGTATACAACTATAAAGTATTATAAAATGGCAATTACAGGTAGGTCAGTGAAGTTCAGCCACCAAAATACTAGTCACGCCTATAACCCAGTGATTTTTCAATTGGTGTACTATGGCACACTGGCGTGCTAAGAGGATCTTAGGTGTGCTGTGAAAATTTTGAAAAATAATTAATTTTTTCAAAAGCTGAAAGCACAGTAAGTATATTCTTTTTTTACTTTATCAACGTAATTTACATATGCCACTAAAGTTTATAGACTCAAGTGTGCTGTGAGATAAAGTTGAAAAACATGGCTATAGACCTAAGTTTTTATTAATTTTTAAAAAATTATTCAGCTTTCATTAATTAGCACCTAAGAAGAAACAAAGTAGATAGATGAGGTGGTAGAGCCAGGATAGCTCCTTAAGCAAACCCAAAGGAACAAAGGCAGACAGGGCTCAGGAAGCCATCTGCGCCCAAGGAGGGAGCACCCTCCAGGAATGGGGCTGGACCCAAGGGTGCTCCAGGACCTGGGCCAGGGGCAGCCGCTCCTGGGGCTTATATTGGAGAATCTTGGAGATCAGGTCTTGGGCCTCCAAAGGCATTGTTTGGGGAACCTGTCACATCTACCTTGAGGACGTGCCTGTAGGTCTCACTGTAGGAGGTGCTCTCAAAGGGGGGATTTCCCACTATCAGCTCACAGCAGAGCACCCCAATGTACCACAGACCCACCTCTTCATCATAGGTCTTCCCCTCAACCATTTCTAGGGACAAATAGTCGAGTGTTCCACACATCGTGTTTCTCCTCAGAGGGGGTTGTGCACAGACCAGCCCAAATCTGCAATCTTCACCTCACCCCTGAAACCCAGAAGCAGGTTTTCTGGCTTAACGTTCCTGTGACTCACGTTCTTGTCATGGCAGTAAGTCAGGGCATCTTCCGACTCCTTCATTACCATGGCTGTTCCCTGCTCATCAAATGTGTGGTTTTCTGCAGGTTCTTGGACAGCTCGCCCCTTGGAGCATATTCCAGAATCAGATACACATGGGGAGTATCATGGAAGTAATTATGCAGCCTTAGGATTTTGGAGTATTGCAGGGGCACCTGGATTTCAATTTCCCTTTGCAGCTGGTGTTCCAGTCCTTCTCTATCTGGGACTTGAAAGGAGCTTCAAGGCCATGATAAAATGGCCTTCCTTGAGCTAAGCCAGGTACACATTTTCAAATTTCCCCTTGCACAGAGGGCGCCCGATTTCAAAAAGTCATGGATCATGAGTTGCCTCCTGCAGGCTCAGCTCTGCCCGCCTGCATCGCAGACTTTGGGCAGCTCGTGAGGTGAGAGCGGCTAACGCCTTCCAGAGCCCTTTGGAACTGGGAGCTCACATTCAGCAGATCCTGGAAAGGGGTTGGGTAGATGAGGCCCAGGCCAAGGATCTTCCAATTCACGGGCTCCCGCGGCCTTATGTGGGGGTGCCAAGCAAGGGCCGCTAGCTTCAAGATCTGACACATTGTGCCAGCCATAATCTTTTAAATGAAACAGCTTAATAAGAACTGGTAAGTTAAGCAAATGAAGACTATATCACACACACCATGTTCCCAGCTTACTCTATTGAGTCTAATCTTGGAAAGACAGGTCATTTTAACAGGAAAAAATTGGAGTGAAGGTATTAGTTTAGATGGCCAAGCTGCAACTGCTAATTCAGAACTATGAATTTTTTCCCTCAACAAGAGAACATTATTTAATAGGACTATATTTGAATAGTAATTCCATACAGAGTATATACCTTAACACAAGGAGGCAAGAAAGGGATGTTTCATAATACACAGAACATTCAGGTGATTCAGCTGAGTTACCCCATCCAAGCAAATACTTTTCACATTTATTGCAAACATTGGAGTCAGTTCAGTAGGTGCCAACAATCGTAGTTTTTACCGTTAGTAAAGAACACTTGACTGTTTGCAGAGTGATAGGTGAGATACCCTTCCTTTCCGAGGAGCTGAAGGGGTTGACTTACTATCTGCTTTTTAGTGTTTCAACCACCCCTTCTATCGCCCACTAACACCAGTGCCTTGGGTCGCTGATGTTTTGACTATTTGCCATTTTGTCTTTCAAAGCAGGTAACCCACAAGTGACTCTGCCGTCTGAGGGGGCCGGGGCCTGTTGCCTGTTCTGCTTATTTGCAAACACCACTCAATGGCTCTTCTCAGCTCTTCTTCCTCCAACATGGCAACTGTGATCTGGAAATGCCCTTCCTGCTTGGTCACAACTGACTACTATAGACATGACTGCATCTGTGTTTGAATAATAACATCTCCAGGATGGCCTGACACTTGTCTGTCCTCTTAAGTCCCACACTTGGAATTTAAGACTTTCATATGTCACCATCTCCACATTAAATGTGATGGGAGGAATAGTATGAGGGCTTCTCCAACCTGTAATTTGTACAAAATTAGGTTTTCCTGTCCCATCTAATCCCAAAATTAAAATCTTGTCCATTTCTTTTATTGAATCCCATTGTTTTGTCAGTTAACAATCATTTCTGGGCACCATTGGTTGTGGACACTGTACCCGTTCTCTGTGGAGGGAAAGGAAAGCTATAGGGACCCAGTCTTTCAAAGTCAAGAATTTATCCCAGAAATACCTTCTCATGAGTGCAAAGAGATAGGCATGAAAAAGTTCATGTTCTTGTTTGTACAGCAGGAAAAATGTAGATAACCCCAAAGCCCATCAACAGGGAAGTAAATGTATATAACCCCAAAGCCCATCAATAGGGAAGTAGTTAAGTAAACTACTCTACCTCTCTACAATAGAATACTACACAGCTATTAAGAGGAAGAGCAAGGTAGAGCCACGTGCTTCATCAAAGAATTATGCTCCTATTTCATGCAGCTCAGTGATAAAAACAAGTTCCAAAACAGCATGGATTGTAGGTAATGATTTCATCTTTAGGAAAAATTTTAATAACTTACCTATTTTTAATGCATTGATCATCAGCAGAATATGCACCCAACTGATGGTGGTTATCTTGTGATGGTGAGATTTTGGGGAAGTTCCATAGCCTATACTTTGTATTTCTATAAGATTTGAGTTTTATATTGTCTAGTATTACACGTGTTATCAGGAAAAGCAATAAAGATATTAAGCACTATGTGGGGATCTGGGGATAACAAAATGCGTAAATTATGGTCCCCACCTTTGAAAAGGTTAAAGTCTAATAGGGGAGGAAGCTACATAAACAAATCACACCAGTATGAGCCCTGCAATTACAGAACTGTGTTCAAGGGTCGCAGGGCAGGGTTGGTGGTTGAAAGTGGTGTTGAGAAGGTGATCTGAGCATGGCTGAGGAGGACATATGAAGTGACCATGACAAGGCAGCTATGTCAATAGGTGCCAAGTGAAGATTCAAAGTGGTCACTAGTGTATTGGTTACATGGGCAGTAGCACAGTCCCTCGGGATGTTCTGACTCATGAAAGGCTGTGGAGGCTAGATGGCACAGGGGACCTTGAAAGATAGATGGTCCAAGGGAGGCACAGAGAGTCAACTCAAGTTTCCTACTGACGAGTCACATGACACTGCATATGTCCCCCCTTCGAGAATTTGGCTTTAAATCAGAGCTTAGTTGGTGATCTAAGGATGAACTCCAGACAATCCTAATTCACTCCCAAGCTTCCTGCGTCACATCTTTCTTAAATCTTGGTGTTATGGTCCAGAGACAAGGTTATGTCATCAGAATGAATGTTTGTCTAGAGATGAAATCACTGAGATACATTGATTGATTGTCGGGTGAAGGACAGAGCTTTAAAATTCTCGCTGACAAAAAGATCTTGGTGTTTTCAGTGTCCTTACGTTCTTGTATTCTACGAAGAGCTCTAGTGGACACTTCAGTGACCTCCCTCTGTTTTTTCTGGACTTCTGAGTTGGACTCTGTGGAGCTGCATTTCCCTGGAAAGTTCCTGTTAGATGTTGGCATCCTGCCTTGGTGAGGTGGTTGGGAAGGCAGATCAGGAAGCAGGAAGTCCAGTGTGAGCAGTCTCTCTCCAACCCTATTATGTTGAAGAGTTAGGGAGGAAGACAGAGAAACAGGCAATTTGATGGGAATGGTAGGAGAGTTGGGGTGAGGACTGCTTGTCTCTTTTATCAGCGATTTTCATCCATGCTGAGTGGGCATCTTCATTTCCTGTGAATTTGTGTCCACTGTCTGGTCCCACATATGTCCTCTGGGCTCCCTTTTAAAACCCTTTCTGGTCCTATGTTGGGCCTTGTCTGACATAATTTTCCTTTTTTGTTCTGAAATCAGAAGACGTCTGACATTTGTGTCTGCGCCTCTAATTCCATGATAAGATGTTAGTGACAATACTGATGACATCCTTCGCCCTCAAACACAGTTGTCACTGGTTATGGGAAGAAACAACCTGTTCAATTTGAAAAACCAACAGTTATTTTAGAATGCACAAAGTTTATGGGAAGAGGGGATGGAGCTGATCAGTACTGGGGATGTTACAGGTTTGTAAGGAGGTCCTAAAAATGGTGGGAAAAATCATTCTTGCAAACAGCTATAGCCTTTACTCATTAGGTAAGGAGAGTGGAGAAAAAGTGCAGAAACGCCTTTCTCCAGGAGAAATCTCATCACTCAGCTTGTGAGCAAGGTGAGGAACAGAAATTCAAGAAAGAGCGAAAGACCATTGTCTGACACTGAAGAAGGAAATGGGAAGATGCATTATATAATGCAAAAAAAAAAAAATCAACAAAGAATTGCATGGTTTGCAACAGAAGAAATGAGAAAGTTGGGAGGAGAGAAATCATTTTCTACTGTGAGACATGCAAGAGGAAGCCTGGAACTTCATCCTGGAGATTGCTTCAAGAAGTATCACACTCAAAAAAATTGTGAACAAAAATAAACAACACTTTAATTATTTTATGTAACCTACAACAGATAGCAAAATCGTCAGGTGAGTTCATAGTTATGTTTTTCTCTTTTAAAACTGTAGGATAATTACAAGGACTCTGCCAACCTTTTTCCTGTGCAAAATAAGATTTGGGGAGTATGGAGGTACAGAAAATTGGATTGGAATAATCAGTAAAACAGGCTTGAGAGTGTTCACATCTCTTTCCTATACCCTCTACCTTGCCATGCTCCTAAAGGATCTTTTAGAGCAATTTTTTTTGGAGACAGCACTGTGTCACCCCCCACCCCTCCCTGCCCCAGGTAGACAGCTGTGGCAGCATCATAGCTTACAGCAACCTCCAACTCTTAGGCCCAAGTGATCCTCTTGTCTCAACTGAGTAGCTAGGACTACAGTGCCTACCACAACGCCTGGCTATTTTTAGAGATGGGGTCTTACTCTTGTTCAGGCTGGTTTCAAACTCCTGAGCTCAAGCACTCCATCTGCCTTGGCCTCCCAGAGTGCTAGGATTATAGGTGTGAGCCACCATGCCCTGCCTAGAGTGGTTTCTTTTATTCCCCAATGACCTTATTATGGCATAGGCAAACTACACAAATTGTGTGTATTGCTTGATAGTCACAAACAGAACACAACTGTCTATCCAGCACCCAGATGAAGACATAGAATATTATCAGCACCCCAGAAATGCACACTTGTTTTCAATCCCTGCCCCCCCATCCACCTCACAGGATACCCCTGATCCTTATTTCTAAGACATTTAACCTCATAGTTCAGTTTCCCTGTTTTTAAAGTATAAACATAGAATCACACTTTTGTGTGTGTCTAGGATTAAAACCACAGGTTCTATAGGGAGTGCGTATGCTCAGTTTGGGGTAGCTATTGCTAAACACTTTTTCAACATGGTCGTACTAATTTACACTCCCTCCAGGGGCAGTGCGTGGAGCTTCACTTGCTTCACTTCATCCCCAGCACTTGGCAATGTTTGCCCTTTTCATTTTGACCATTCCAGTGGGGACACAGTGATATCTGATTATGGTGCTTTTGCATTTTCCTGATGACTAATGAAGTCAAGCACCTTTTTGTCCATTTATGAGCTAATTTGGATATCCTCTTTTGTAAAGCATCTATTCAAGTCTTTTGCCCATTTTTAAAAATTGGATCTTCAGCTTTTTACTTATGGGTTATAGTTCCTTACATGGTTTAGATCAGTCTCTTTTTCTAACTCCCTTAAATGATGTCTTTCAATGAACAGATATTCTTGATTATAATGTGGTCTAATTTATCAATTTTTTTCTTTACGCCTAGTATATTTTGTGATTTGTTTGAGAAGTCTTTGCCCACTCTAATGGACTCAAATATCTTCCTATGTTTTCTTCTAAAAGTTGTATGGTGTTATCTTTAGCCCTTAGATTTACAGTTCATCTGAAACTGATCCTGGTGTGTGGTGTGTAGTAGGGGTTAAGACTAATTTTTTTGGCTCGGCACCTGTGGTTCAATTGGCTAAGGTGCCAGCCACGTACACCTAAGGTGGCGAGTTCGAATCCCCAGCCCGGGCCCGCCAAACAACAATGATGGCTGCAACCAAAAAATGGCTGGGCGTTGTGGTGGGCGCCTGTGGTCCCAGCTACTTGGGAGGTAGAGGCAGGAGACTCGCTTGAGCCCAGGAGTTGGAGGTCACTATGAGCTGGGATACCATGGCACTCTACCCAGGGGGATAGCTTGAGGCTCCATCTCAAAAAAAAAAAAAAAAGACTAATTTTTTCCCATATAGAGATCTAAGGGAATCAGCATACATTATTATAAGGGTCACTCTTTTCCCATTGCACTGTGTATCCATTTTTCTGATAGAGCAGCTGACTTCCATCTTTGTGTGTTCCTGGATAATCAGTGTTGTTGGTCAGTTTTCCTGTCCTTATGCCAATACCACACTGTCTTAATTACTGAAGCTTTACTATCAGGTAGTGTGGTGTTATTCTTTGACTATTTGTTTTTTGTTTGTGCATGTCTATATAGATTTTAGAGTCAATTTCCAAAGGAAACCCTCCTGGAATTTAGCTTGGGATTATATATAATTTGTATATCAACTTTGGAATTTGACATCTTTCCACCATTGGTCTTCCAATTCATGAACGTGGCATATTTCTCAACTTAAGTCTTCTTTCATTTATTTCAATGTGTTGAAAAAGTGTGTTGTAGTTTTCAATGTAGACAGCTCTTGTTTTGTTAATTTGTTTTATTACTGTGTTTTCTCTTTTATTGATCAGTTGTCCCAGGAGTTCATCAATTTTATTAAACTTTGAATGTTCCAAGTTTGAAAGCTTTGTTGATTAAAGTCATGCCTATGGTTTTTTCCTTCTGGGAAAATTTTTTTACTTCAGAAGTTTTATTTTGAAGTAATTTTA
>CAUYQV010133426.1:0-12773 GCA_963574575.1 Galagoides demidoff | reverse complement strand
CCTCATCGAGAATAAAACACAGAGAAAAAAAAGAATGGACTAAGAAAAAGGACAGAAGAGAATGAAAATGTTCAACATGGGGCAGCCCCTGTAGTTCAGTGAGTAGGGTGCCAGCCCCACATACCAGAGGTGGCAGGTTCAAACCCGGCCCTGGTCAAAAAAAAAAAAAAGAGTCATGGTGAAAATGTTCAGCTTCAGTTTTTTTTTTTTTTTTTTTAGAGACAGAGTCTCACCCTTGCCCTTGGTAGATTGTCATGACATCACAGCTTATATCAACCTCCAGCTCTTGGGCCTAGGTGATCCTCCTGAGCAGCTGGGACCACAGGCACCCACCACAATGCCCAGCTATCTTTATGTTGCAGTTTGGCAACTTCAGTCTTTTTTTTTTTTTGCAGTTTTTGGCCAGGGCTGGGTTTGAACCCATCACCTCCAGTATATTGGGCCAATGCCTACTCCTTTGAGCCACAAGCACTGCCCTGCAACTTCAGTCTTGAAAGAAGAATTATAAAAGAATGAGATAGAAGCAACATTAAATCAGATAATGTGCGAGAATTCTTGAGCTGTGAATGTCAACACAGAAATTCAAGAAGCTCAATGAACTACAAGAAGACAGAAAATGGAAGCCACAAATAGACACGGCATAGAGATAGAAAACTCAACAAAAAGAGAATATGAAGAACAGCCACAGACAAAAAGATAGTTTGCTTTCAAAGAAGCAATAATTTGACTGCTAATTTCTCAGCAGCAATTATGGAGCAAAAAGATTACAGAATGATACCTTAATTTGTTAAAGTGAATAGCTGCCAACCTAGAAGTATATACCCAGTGAAAACATCACTGAAACACTATGCAAAAACTATTCCTCAATTCAGTAATTAAACCTTTTCTCTTCTAGGACCTCTGCAGGTGTAAATCTATGTGTCCTGCTTTTCTTTTCCCCACTCTCCTCCTCTCTAACCTATAAGCCACATGCTCTGTGTTAGTAACTCTGCAAGGGACAAGGATAGACCGTGAAAGCTGCAGCAGTAGGAAAGCAAGATGAGGGGCGTAAGAAACTTCTTACTGGGCTAACACTTTTTAAAGATAGCTTCACTAGGGCTAGTGAACTGGATCTCTCATGGGCAATTTCCAGAATTCTTCAAGAATATCTATTCTGTTGTTTAGTTTTCTTATTAATTTGTAAGAGTTCTTCATACAAGTCCTTTCTCAATAATATTTGACGCAAATGTAATTTTCCATTCTGTGGCTTACATTTCTACCCTCTTCATGGCATCTTGTGATAAATAGAAGTTTTTTTTCCGTTTTCATCTGTTGCTTTATTCTATTTGCTCCAAGGGCATAGTCAATAGTATTAGTGATCACAAACATTATTTTGATTGGCCTCGCAAGCCTGATCAGTAAAATCCGAAGAACAGAAAATGTTACACAAGTTGCAAAGAAAACACTCTTGGAGTTCACTGACGTGATAGCAAGTGAAAAAAGAATACAACTGCAACAGGTGTTAACGGTTAGAACAGTGCTTGAAACTTGCTCTTTTCTAGACTATTCTGGGACCCTTGTTGCAAACCCTTCATATACCACTGTTGATTTCCTTTGACATGGAATACGACTTTATAAAACTCTTCCTAGACCTGACTCTTGCTGTACTTGGGTGGTTCTTATTCCTACAGTGCTGGCACATGCTGTCAGGACTTCCACCATCTGTTTAGTTTCTAGGGTCATTCGGGCTTCCTTCAGCCAGTCCTGTGCCACTCGTCTGGACTCCCCTCTCAGCTGAGTGACAGACTCTGCTGCCAGCTCCAGATCACCATGCTCAATACAATAGGAGGTGTATGACAATAATTTAAATTGCTGAGGTGGGACAGAAGCAAGGACTGCAAGTATGAAGGGAAGTATTGGTACAAGCTATTTCTGGTTTCATCAATCATTGTACCCCTTCAGGCCAGTTTTTGGACCGCATAGAAAACGGCTCTAAGGGTTTCTTCACTGTGTACCCCACGGGTCAGGGACTCCGGAGGGATAGCTGCAGTTAAAGCTTGCATAAATGCACTGTCAGACAGTTGGCTTTGAAGGCCTCGACTGCACTACCCAGTAGAACGGTAGGCACATCTGCAGATGAGGTCTTCGTGCTGTTTCAATGCCTCCACTGAAAGCCAGAGCCGCTGGGCATTTTGGCTTCCTCTTCAGCAGCTGCATGGCTCTGAACAGGCTGTTTGATTCCTCGCAGTCTGGCATAGGCTATGTTTATATCCAGAGCAAAGTTGTCAAGTTGCTCTTGACTGAGCCCAACTGTAATTCTTGTTCAGAGAGTTTTTTAACTAGTTCTCCTCCAATTCATACTTCAGTTCCTATCTTGTACACTAAGGATGTCTCATAAGTGATCAGTACGGGATCACTGCCTGCCAGCGAAGCTGGGTTCCCATTTCATTCTCCACGGCGTCTCTGATTTCCTGTACCTTTTTGTCCTGTTCAGCCTGCATTTCACATCTGTGATGTTCTAATGCTTTTGCTACTGCAGAGTCAAATGGCCGCTTTTCTCCCAGCTTTTGTTTTTCCAAGGCTAAGGTGATAGGCTGCTTCTCTGTGGCCTCTGTTCTGCCAGCTGTTTAGCTGATCAATGCGACCATGTGCATAAGCAGTCAGGGAGTTCAGGTTGTCAGTAGAAACCTTGTCTGCTAGGTCAGAAACACTCATCGCCTTCCATCCAGGAAGGGCTTCTGGAGTAATACTGTCCAATTCCCCTTTAAAGTCACCCCAGGCTTGGACCACCACTGTATGGTACTGAGATACAACCTCAGCTTCAGATGGAGCTTCCTGGATCTTTTTGACCACATTATCCAGATCAACCATTATGTTGTGGAGTTTCCCCTCTGAGCAGTTATATGAAGCTTGGCCTCTGCAACCTCTTTTTCCTTTGCATTTTTTTTCTTTTGCAGTTTTTGGCCAGGGCTGGGTTTGAACCCACCCCCTCCGGCATATGGGGCCAGCACCTTACTCCTTTGAGCCACAGGAGCCACCCCCTTTGTTTGTTTGTTTGTTTCTGCAGTTTTTGGCCGGGGCTGGACTTGAACCCACCACCTCCAGCATATGGGGCTGGCGCCCTACTCCTTGAGCCACAGGTGCTGCCGTTGTTTGCATTTTCTTTTTTCTTTTTTTTTTTTTTGAGACAGAGCCTCAAGCTGTCCCCCTGGGTAGAGTGCCATGGCATCACAGCTCACAGTGACCTCAAACTTCTGGGCTCAAGTGAGTCTCCTGCCTCAGCCTCCCAAGTAGCTGGGACCACAGGTGCCCGCCACAATGCCTGATTATTTTTTGGTTGCAGCTGTCATTGTTGTTTGGTGGGCCCAGGCTGGATTTGAACCCACCACCTTAGGTGTATGTGGCTGGCGCCTTAGCCACTTGAGCCAGAGGCGCCGAGCCAGTTTACATTTTCAATCACACTTTTCATCTTCTCTAATCTTCACTGGCTTTGAAAGGACATCAGCAGCTTCATCCACTGCCTTTGTGCGTTCCTTCAGTGCACCCTCCACTGTGCGCCACTGAGCAGACGTCTCAGCTGCAACCTCAGAATTGTCCGTGCTGCTTTCAGTATGTTGCAGTGTGCACTGACAGCCTGGACTGTAGCATTCTGAGCTGCAGCAGCCTGCAGAGTGATGCTAGCAGTATGGCTCAGAGCATCTTTTAAACTCTTGGCTAGAGACTCAAGCTTAACTTGTTCTTGTTTTTCTTGTTGTGCAAGGCAAGCTGCAACTTCTATGGTCACTCCCTTACAGAAGATGAGGATGCTTCTGCTGAAAGTGCAGGTGTGGGCTTTCCTTCACCAGTTTTGGGTGATCAGTTTTCATAGCTTCTTCATGCTGAACAGCAGGGACTGGGACTGACAGAGTATCACCTGCTGCTGTTGACGCTGGAATATCTCCCTTTTGTTTTTGGAGTTTTGAGGCAGGCTGTTTTGATTCTTTCATTACCTCTGATACACTAGAGATTTTTAGTGGAGCAGACTCAATCAGTTTCTTTAGCAACCGAGCTTTATAAGGTGCAGAACCAAGAACCACCTCAAAGAGTTTGTCTGAGAAAGGTGTGGTTTCTCTATACTTTCCCGGAAGTGGGAATCCCATTTGGCATATAGGATAGTGCCCCCAACACCTCCACCAACAAACACAAGGCCAGCTCCAGCAATTTTGCCAGCACTCAACCCAGAAGTGCCTGAAGTAGAGTATCTACGGCATGGTCCCAATGGACAGGGGACAAACTTCCCACAGAGACAATTCTGGGTGGTGGTGGTGACGCTGGATTACTGACAGGCCCACAACATCTCGGTCAACTGGACAGCACTGCTGGGGTACTAAATAGAAGTTATTAACATAGCTTAACTTACCATTCTTTTCCTTTATTGTTAGTGGGCTTTTTCTACTTGAAAAGACTGTCCACTTGCTCTTTAATAACACACGAGCATTGTCCTTATTAGTTTAAAATCCAAATTTAACTGTGTAATATTGTACAGAACTCAGTGCTCTAGACAACAGCCATTACTGCTTCTTCTTTGTTCTCAAAATAAGAGTGATGGGAAAGAAGGGGGGAACGTATACCCTACCAACATAGGCTGTTTGGCCAAAGGTGTCTTACACTTGACTCACTGAATCAGAATTCTCAGAATGGAGCTTAGACGTGTATAATTTTTTAAAGTTCCCCCAGGTATTCAGTTATGCCTTGATAAGGACTACGAAGAAAAAAATAAAAACAAAATTAAATAAAACAAAAAGACTCAGGTATCTAGAACGTCATGGATTGACAAAGTTTGGAAGGAAGGAGAGAATTTCTATCAGGAGTTGGCAAAGAACCTCAGACGTAGCTGCATCCAAGCAGGACAAAGATTAAGAAAAATGCGTTAGATTGGGCTTGAGTCTTCAAAGTCATTGGTAAACTAAGAACACTGGTAATATAAAATAGGGGATAGAATTTGGGTCATGGGCTATTAAGGACGAGAAGTAAGCAGTCAGAAGGCAAATATATATATAGGTACATGTATATCAAATATTTGAGAGAAGATGGTAATGAAAATAGTCTTACAAAATTAAACAAAAAAGATGCTTGAGGATTTAAGATGCAAGTACATACAATCTTTGAACCTTCAATTTGAGGGAAACCTTAAAGATTATCTAGTTGAATTCCGTCTGACAGTTAAATTTCCTTGACAGAGTCCCGTCAATCTGTTCATGCTGAAACATCTCTCCTGGTGAGGCTTCCCACCAGCTTCAGGATCAGCCTGTCGTGTCTTTGCATGGCTTTGAGTGAAAGTTCTTCATTATCTTGAGCTCAAAACGTTCCTGCTCAAATTTCACTGATTGTCATAGTTGAAGCAGGAGGACAGGTGTCAGCTGTGAGGGGCTGTTATCTTACTAATACATTTATTTAACAGCTTTCCAAAGGAAATGGCAAAAAGGGTCTGGCTTGATTTTAAAAAAAAACCTCTGGATAAAGCGTAAATGAATAGGGCAGTAAATAATTGTTCTTCAAGATTATATTTTTGGACGTTGCTCCTTTGTTTTAGGCTTTGCCAGGCAAATATATGACCTCCAGATTTACCTAGGTGGCATTTAGTATGGCAATCACAAATCAGAAATTTAAGGATGGACTCTGTCATGTAGAAATGCCTTGGGTTTAAAGCAGCAGAATATCCAACTAAAAGTGGTTCAACCCACGTGACCCATGTTATGCCACTTAACAAAAGGTCCATCACCTCTGGGCTGGCTGGGGCAGCTGGACGCTGGGCACAAATTCGCTGTCTCCTTGACTTTCCCCTTCTGGCCACCAGATAGCGCAGCTGCTCTAATTATGTCCTCAGAGGTCCCCTGTCCTGAGGAAGGACAGAAGGACAGAAACTGGAGCAAAAAGGCTTTCGCTTTCTCTTCTTTTAAGTCTCCCTAAGGAGGAGTTAAAAGTGAGGCTCCCAGCAGGTTAGGCTGGCAAAAGAGAAGCAAGGGCTGATTTACCTAGACCCTGAAGCTGGGAACATCACTGCCTGATCAAAAAGGGCTTTTATTTTATTTATGTATGTATTTTTAAGTAAGAAAGAAGCTGTTGGTAGGTTACTCAAAGTGTCTAACAGAGGAGTTTTAGGAGAAATTATATGCTAAATCCACCTGGCCCTGTGCCAAAGGGCAGGATAATGCCTCTTCAGAAACTCTCTTTCCACGGTGATTATTAATTCTCTGCAGTGACTTAGAAAAATTCTTGCACTAAATTTCTTGCCATTAAAGGCTTGATGAGTATAGAAACTGACAGTGAAACTATTTTTAAAAGTCACTCTGCTTCTAACCCAAACTTCTTACTCTAGCTCTCATTTTGTCACCACGGGAGTTGTACGAATCACCTCCAATTTACATATTACAGAAGAGCCTTACATGGAAAAGAAAGAAATCATTTTCAAATTAGGCATTCTATCGAGAACTGTCAGCAGCTGATTCCTGGCACTGTCTTTTATTTCTACATGCTTTTAGATGAAAGGGATCGTATCTGCAGTAATCCTCAGAATAACATTTTCTTCAAACTAATTTTATGAAGGGTTTCTTTTTTCCCCTTAGTTTCGAAGACTAAAGCAATTATTCTTTCTTTTTGAAATTGCATATCAAGTCCAGAAACATTAATTATTCTTTCTTTTTGAAATTGTCTATAAAGCTCAGAAACATCGACTTCTTAATTTAAAATATTAATGTCAAGTGATGGGTTGAAACTTCTCGTTATTCTACCCTCTTTCAGCATTCCTTTCTTGTTCTCGGAAAATCTCATTCCTACTGGATTTCCGTTGCACACCAATTATCTCAGGCTACAGCTGTTTACCGACAGCTGCTCTCTGCACTGCCCACCATGCAGCCACCCTTCTGTAGAAATCCCTGCCTCTCCAGCGTGGCTACTTTGGCTGGACTTCACCCCTGGCTCAGGAACAGGGCTTGTGACCTAAATCAGACAATATTGCATTGTCCTGGCCGAACTGATTGATGACTCGAAGTCTCATTTAGAGCCAATGAGAAATAATATCCTTTTGCTGGAATGTCTGGGAGAAAGATTTTTTTTCTCTGTCCTGCTAGATTTTTACCTAAGGGAATGAGAGACCCAGAGTTATTACGACCATCTTGATATTTTCAGAACGCAGCTGAGATGAGAGAGAGACAAAGTGAGAGAGAGAGAGAGAGATCCTGATGATACATTTTAGCCTTTAAGCCAAGATAGCAGCAAGCCCATTCCTGGACTTTTCAGTTACATAATCAAGTAAATTCCTGTTTTGTTTAAGCCAGTGTTTGGGTCAGATTTTCTCTTACTTGCTACCAAATGAGTTCTAAATTGTGCATAGGTTTAAAATCTTTTACGATGGCTGGGGATAGTGGCTCATGCCTGTAACCCCAGCACTCTGGGATTGCTGAGGTAGGTGGATCACTTGAGCTCAGGAGTTTGAGGCCAGCCAGAGCAAGAGTGAGACCCCGTCCCCACTATAAATAGAAAAATTAGGGGGGCATTGTGGTTGGCACCTGTAGTCCCAGCTATTTGGGAGGCTAAGGCAAGAGGATTGCTTGAGCCCAGGAGTTTAAGGTTGCTGTGAGCTGTGACTCCATGGCACTCTACCCAGGGCTACAGAATGAGACTCTGTCTCAAAGAAATAAAATAAGGCAGAATAAAAATTAAAAAAAAAATCTCTTATGACCAAGAAAATGTTCAGATACTGAATGTGACATAAAAATTAATATGTAAAATACTTAGAGAATAAACATACTTAGAACTAATTATGTCAATATTTTTACTGTCTTCTTTTTAAATAGTAATGTCCACTTACATGACATAGTACAGAATAGTTTAAATTCATCTTCTCAATATTAATTCTTTTTTTTTTTGTAGAGACAGAGTCTCACTTTGTTACTTTGTTGCCCTCGGTAGAGTGCTATGGCATTATACAGCTCACAGCAACCTCCAACTCCTGGGCTTAGGCAATTCTCTTACCTCAGCCTCCCAAATAGCTGGGACTACAGGCACCTGCCACAATGCCTGGCTTTTCTTTTTGTTGTTGTTGCAATTTGGCTGGGGCCAGGTTTGAACCCACCACCCTTGGTATATGGGGCCGACACCCTACCCACTGGGCCACAGGCGCCGCCCCCTCAATATTAATTCTTAATACATTCTAATCATTGTTATGGCAGTGTGTTCTGAGAATAACTCATGGCACCAAGCATGTACATTTGTTGCCTTTTGGAATCTAAATTATTTCTCATTATCATAGAATAAAATAGTCTGGATGATACTTGGAAATACTGATAAATTGTCGACACATTTTAAGCCTATGAGAATAAATATGGTGTGTTTGTAATCATAAATATGGTATTGTCAGTGTTAGGTTTGGATTTCTCTGGCTATTCTTTTGCTCAAGTAGAACTCTAGGGTTTGTTTCCGTCGAAAAGGACGTATGGGACACTTAATCCCCAAGGCAGCAGTGTTGGGAAGTGGGGCCTAATGAGAGATGGTTAGGCGTGAGGCCTTCACTCCCCCAGGAAGGGGTGAGCACTCTTCTTGTGGGTGTGGGCTCATTGCCTGGGGAGAGGATTGATTATGAAAGGGTGAGTTTGCTCACCTTTTTCGATGCTCTCAAACTCTCTCCCATGCTCGTTTCCCTTTTCTCTCTCTCACCCTCTTGCCTTCTGCCATGGGATGATGCAGCAAGAAGGTCCTTGCCAGATACAAGACTTGCAAATCTTCAGAACTGTGGGAAATAAACTTCTCTTCTTTACAAGTCACCCAGTCTCTGATAGTCTGTTACAGCAGCCCAAGATGGACTAAGACAAGCCCCCTCCTGGGAAGTAGGCATGACAGGCTGACCCAGCCGTGTGGCCAGAATGCCTGTGCTTGGCTGAGGGCCATGTGTTCCTGGAGAGGGAGAACACTGTGAAGAAAGTGTCCACTTCAGGAAAGGCTTCGTTCCTAAACCAGCACCTTCCCCTTTGCTATTCTCCATGCTGGGTGCCCACATCCTTGTCAAAGGGTAAGAAACCTTTGATTGCCCAAGATGACATCACTGTAAGACAAGTAGCCAAGCAAAGAGTTTATCCCTAGAAAGAAGTCCAGTTTATCGTTTTGCTTTATTGAGGCTGTAAGGCAGATTCTGCTGTGTCCTGGTGGTAAAGGACATGTTGATTATGCTAAAGAAAAGGTTATCTTCACAAGCGAGCACCTCTGTCTTTTTTATCATGAAGCCATATTGGTAATATTACTCCAGGGAAACAGAGTTTTGTTCATATTTAATAGATGATTTGCTCCTGCGGCTCAACATCCAAAATATTTGTGAAAACTTTCCTTCCCGCTTCTGTTCTCCAGATGTCCAGTTCTCCAGAGGTAATCCTTTTTTATGCATTGATGTCTCCTCCCATCATGATTTTATGCAAATTTAGGCAAATACATGCAAGTTTTATCTTCCCCCTTTTATCCCAACAGTAGTATATGTACTACTCTGTACTTTGCTCTTAGCACTGAAGATATCTTGAATCAAGCTCTCCATAAAGAGCTTCCTCATTCTTTCTGGTAGATTCTGAGTATTCTACAATTTCATAATAACGTGATTTTGCTGATGTCCTACTGGTGGACATTTTGGTTGCTTCCAATCTTGGGTTCTCACAAACACTGCCACAGTGAAAAAACTGTACACATACGTGTTAATCTGTGCTTGGGCTACAGATTGTATTGTGGGCTAAATTTCTAGAAGTGAAGTTTTTTGGGCCAGGAATACATGTGTTTGTAATTTTCCCCCACTTCTTAGGTTTTTATTATAATTGGAAAAGTAATGTGTACTACAGTTTTAAAAAGCCAAACAGAATGAAAGTATACACAGTGAAAAGAAGTTCTCCTATGCCTCAGGTTCTAGCTTCCCTCCCTGGAGGCAATCACTCTTTATGTTTATACTTCTGGGAATATACATCTACAAATATATATGTGTGGCTTGGCGCCTGTGGCTCAAGTGGCTAAGGCACCAGCCACATAGACCTAAGGTGGCGGTTTCGAATCCAGCCTGGACCCGCCAAACAACAATGACGGCTGCAACCAAAAAATAGCTGGGTGCTGTGGCAGGCGCCTGTGGTCCCAGATACTTGGGAGGCTGAGGTAGGAGACTTGCTTGAGCCCAGGAGTTGGAGGTTGCTGTGAGCTGTGATGCCATGGCACTCTACCCAGGGGGATAGCCTGAGGCTCTGTCTCAAAAAAAAAAAAGAAAAACATATATGGGAGTAAGTAGATGTCATCATTTCTCTTTGCCTAAAAGCAATACTTACACTACACAGGTTATTCTACACCTTGAGCTTTTTTTTTTGAGACAGAATCTACTATGTCGCTCTTGGTAGAGTGCCATGGCATCACAGCTCATAGCAACTTCAAACTCTCAGGCTTAAGTGATTCTCTTGCCGTAGTGTCCCAAATAGCTGGGACTACAGGAGCCTGCCACAACACCTGGCTATTTGTTTTTTTTTTTTGAGACAGAGCCTCAAGCTGTCACCCTGGGTAGAGTGCTGTGGCATCATAGCTCACGGCAACCTCCAACTCCTGGGCTTGAAGCGATTCTCCTGCCTCTGCCTCCCAAGTAGTTGGGACTACAGGCACCCACCAGCTATTTTTTGGTTGCAGCTATCATTGTTGTTTGGTGAACCTAGGCTAGATTCGAACCCACCAGCTTAGCTGTATGTGGCTGGCTCCTTAAACACTTGAGCCACAGGCGCCGAGCCTATTTTTTTTTTTTTAATTGTAGTTGTTGTTTAGCAGGCCCAGGCCAGGCTCAAGCCCACTAACCCTGGTGTATGTGGCTGGCACCGTAACCGCTGAGCTGTAGACACCAAGCTTCTGCACCTTGAGTTTTTAACTCTACATACCTTAGAGTTCATTGCATATCAATAAGTATACATAAACCTCATTCTCTTTAAAGTCAATATGGAATCTATTTTGAGGAGACTATTCACTTTTTTCATTTTCAAAAATTAAGGTATAATTTACATAAAATAAAATTTATTACTTCTAGTGTCCAACCTTGTAAGTTTTGGTATATGTATATATCCAATTGTAATTTAATTTCTTTTTGAGACACGGTCTCATTCTCATTCTTTTTTTATTTTTATTTTTTGAGACAGAGTCTCACTATATTGCCCTCAGTAGAGTGCTATGGCATCACAGCTCACAGCAACCTCAAACTCTTGGGCTTAAGCAATTCTCTTGCCTCAGCCTCCCAAGTAGCTGGGACTACAGGCAACCGCCACAATGCCTGACTATCTTTTTTTTTTTTTTTTATTGTAGTTGTCATTGTTGTTTAGCAAGCCCAGGCTGGGCTCAAACCCACCAGCCCCAGTATATGTGGGTAGTGCCCTAACCCTGAGCTATGGGTGCCGAGGGCATGGTCTTATTCTGTTGCCTGGGTTAAAGCACAGTGGCATCATTATAGCCTACTGCAACCTCTAACTCCTGGGCTCAACTGATCCTCCTGCCTCAGACTCCTGAGTAGCTGGCACTACAGGGCACCACCACAATTAGCTAATTTCTCTCTCTCTTTTTTTTTTGTCTAACTATCTCACTGTGTTTCTTAGGCTGATCTAAAACTCCTGGCCTCAAGTGATCCTCCTACACCAGCCTCCCAAAGTCCTAGGATTACAGGAATGAGCCAACACCCCTGGTCTTCTCTTGTAATTTTGGTGGGCATTGTCAAACTGCCCTTTTGAGAACCTGTACCAGGTCACACTCCCACCAACAATGTGTGAGTACCCGCTTTGCTATAGCCTTGCCAATTCGGATATGTCAAAAACTTTTTGATCTTACCAATCTGTAGGTAAAAGTGATATTGCATTCTTTTAAAGTTCTAAATTTATTTTATGATAAAGCTGAGAATCTTTTCATTTTTATAAGATCCATTTATATTTCCTTTTCTGGAAACTATCTATACTTTTTGGGGGGTCCCATTCTTCTATTATGAATTGGTCATCCTATTCATTTGTAGGAACCCTTGATAGATTAGGAAATATTCCCTTTCCTGTGATATGAGTTGCAAAGATTTGAGAAATTTGATGTTCACAGAAACATTCAATAACGACTGTTTCTCCTCCACAATTATACACAAACCTTTCTCAACCATTTGGAGAATATTGCATGTATGTGTACAAAGTTCCATTTCAAGAGGCCTATCTTCCAAAATGGAGATTTGCCTTAGAAGATTGTCATGCTTTGCAAAAAACAAACAAACAAACAAACAAAAACCAAGCATATATATTGTTTTGTAAGAGAAAGCAAATGCATGGGTTGGTGCAATTGGCTATATAGTAGACTAACTTTTGATTCTCATTGTTGATCTCTCTCATTGATCTCATGTTTCATTAGATGTAATATAGGCAATTTGGGTCTCTCTGATTAAAAAAAATCTAAATATCCTCCAGTTCATTGCAGGAACATGGAAAGATGAAACATCACTCTTACATGCTTTCTGACATATCTTTTTAAGATTATTACATCTCATTAAAATCAAGAATAAGTTCGGCTTGGCACCTGTGGCTCAAGTGGCTGAGGTGCCAGCCACATACACCTAAGCTGGTGGGTTTGAATCCAGCCCGGGCCCGCCAAAACAACAATGATGGCTGCAACCAAAAAATAGCCAGGCATTGTGGCAGGTGCCTGTGGTCCCAGCTACTTGGGAGGCTGAGGCAGGAGACTCGCTTGAGCCCAGGAGTCAGAGGTTGCTGTGAGCTGTGATGCCATGGCACTCTACCCAG
>CAUYQV010133424.1:0-17298 GCA_963574575.1 Galagoides demidoff | reverse complement strand
ATAAAACCCACTTGGTTGTGGTGTATAATTTGTTTGATGTGTTGCTGGATTCTGTTTGTTAGGATCTTGTTGAATATTTTCCCATCAATATTCATTAGTGATATTGGTCTATAATTTTCTTTTCTTTTTGGGTCTTTTCCTGGTTTGGGGATCAAGGTGATATTTGCTTCATTGAATGTGTTGGGTAGTATTCCTTCTTTTTCTATATTTTGGAAAAGGTTGATTAATATAAGTACTATTCCTCTTTAAAGGTTTGGTAGAATTCTGACATGAAGCCATCTGGTCCCGGACTTTTCTTTTTAGGGAGATTTTGTATAGTTGATGCTATTTCAGAACTTGATATAGGCCTGTTCAACATTTCCATTTCCTTCTGACTAAGTCTTGGAAGATGGCATGCTTCCAAGTATTGGTCGATTTCCTTCAGATTTTCATATTTCTGAGAATAAAGTTTCTTGTAATATACATTAAGGATTTTTTTGAATTTCTGAGGGGTCTATTGTTATTTCATCTTTACCATTTCTGATTGATGAAATTAGAGATTTTACTCTTTTTTCCTGGTTAGTTTGTCTAGAGGTTTATCTATTTTATTAACCTTTTCAAAAAAACAACTCTTGATTTATTGATCTGTTGTATACTTCTTTTGTTTTCAATTTCATTTAATTCTGCTCTAATTTTGGTTATTTCTTTTTTTCTGTGGGTTTGGGATTGGAATGTTCTTCCTTTTCAATTGCTTGAGATGTCTCATTAAGTTGTTAACTTTCTCTCTTTCCATTCTCTTGCAGTGCTATAAATTTCCCTCTTAGGACTGCCTTAGTGGTATCTCAGAAGTTCTTATAATTCATGTCTTCATTATTATTTTGTTCCAAAAATTCAGTAATTTCCTTCTTAATCTCATGTATGACACAGCTATCATTCAGCATAAGGTTATTTAGCTTCCATGTTTTTGTGTGAGTATGCAAATTCCTGTTGTTACTGGGTTCAACTTTTATTCCATGATGGTCCAAGAAGATGCAAGGAATAATTTCTCTTTTTAAAAATTTTCTGAGGTTAGACTTGTGACCTAAGATGTGATCAATTTTGGAATATGTTCCATGGGCTGATGAGAGGAATGTGTATTCAGTTTTGTTGGGATGAAATGTTCTGCAGATGTCTGTTAAATCCACATGTTGAATGGTTAAGTTCAAATCTAAAATTTCTTTGCTTAGCTTTTATTGGAGGATCTATCCAACACTGCCAAAGGAGTGTTAAAATCTCCAACTGTTATGGAGCTGTAGGAAATCAAGTTGCTCCTGTGTGTTAGAGTCTCTCTTATCAATTGAGGTGCATTCTGGTTGAGTACATAAATGTTAATAGTTGAAATCTCATCATATTGAGTATTAACCTTAACAAATATGAAGTGATCATCCTTATCTTTCCTTACTTTTGTTGGTTTTAAGCCTATTGTATCTGTGAATAAAATTGCAACACCTACTTTTTCTGCTTTCCATTTGCCTGGAATATAGATGACCATCCCTTCACCCTTAGTCTATATTTATCTTTTAAGGTAAGATGAGATTCTTGTATGCATCAGATGTCTGGCCTGAGTTTTTGTATCCAGTCAGCCAATCTGTGCCTCTTTAGAGGACAATTTAAGCCATTCACATTAATTGAGAATATTGGTAAGCCTGGTAAAATTTTGGGTATTGAGTTTTTCAAAAGTCCAGTGGTCATTTTTAATCCTTTCACCACTATGGAAGTTGGAATTTGATGAAAAGTTTCTGAGTGAGTTTACTTTTGTGGTGGAGGATTGCACTGGTCATTATGGAGGATAGTTCTGAGAATATCCTGGCAAGCTGGTTTAGTTATGGAAAATTTCTTTAACATGTGAATGTCATTAAAGTCTTTAATTTCTCCATCATAGATGAAACTCAATTTAGCTGGATACAGGATCCTAGGTTTAAAGTTGTTTTGTTTTAGGAGATTAAAAGTCAATGACCACCCTCATCTAACCTGAAAGTTTTAGCCAAGAGATCTGTAGTCATTAATATTCTTCCCCTCGTAAGTTATGGTTTTCTTACATTTGGCTGCTTTCAGAATGTTCTCTTTCATATTAACTTTAGTGAAGTTAATTATGATGTGCCTGGGGAGGGGGATGACTTATTCAAGTTGAGTCGTGCTGGGGTCTGAAACTATCTGCTATCTGAATTTCAGAATCTCTTGGCATATCTGGAAAGTTCTCTTTCATAATTTCATGAAGAAGAGCCTCTGTATTTTGTGAAGCAACTTCGTCACCTTCAGGGATTCCTATAAGGCAACTATTGGTTTTCTTCGAATTATGCCAGAGCTCTCTGAGAGAATGATCTGTTTTTGCTCACCATTTCTCTTCCTCTTTGAGCTCTTGGGCGTGTTCAAAAGCTTTGTCTTCAATTTCAGAGATCCTTTCTTCTGCTTGCTCCATTCTGTTAGTGAGGGTTTCTACCGTATTTTCAGATCTTTGAGGGCTGCAAGCTCTTACCTCAATGTGTCAAAATCTTTGAAAGTCATTTTATGTTTGAAATCGTTGAATTCTTGAGCCATCTTTTGAATAATTCCTTGAAATTCTGATTCCTTCCTTTCCTCCATTCTGTTGATCTTATTTGCTATCCAGACTCTGAACTGGATTTCTGACATCTCAGCCATCTGTTTATGGGTGAGATCTTCAGTTGTATCTGCCATATCCTTCCTTGGGTGGTGGTGGGGGGTTGATCTACTCTAGTTATTCATGTTACTGGAGTTTTTCCCCTGATTCTGCTCCATGATTATTTTACACCATTTGGCTAGATGAACAGATAAGGAAAAGTTGGGTTGGGGGCTCCAGGAGTGGTGATTAACAAGTCCTTTACCCAAAGGCTGGGACTGGTGTCTCTACCTTTTCTCCTAGAGCTTTGCCAAGGACCTGTACAGTGCTATGGCCTGAGAAGCTGGTGGCCTCCTTGGTTTGGTGGGGCTAAGTCGCTCTGTCTTGTTCTCAGCTTGTCTCTGTTCTACCCTAGTAAATCAGTTACTCTGGGTTGAAGTCTCAGCTGTGGAGAAATACCAGCAATTAAGTCACCCTGCTCCCCACAGTCAACTGGAAAAGGAAAATCATACCTTCCCACAGCCACACACCCAGGGTACCACTTTGGATAGTCCTCAGGTGATTGGCCAAGTTCAAGAGGTCCAAATCAATGGTCCCAGTCAGCACTCATCTCAGGTGAGGGAGTTCAAAAGATCTCTGGCAATTGATAGCAGGGGTCTGCTGGCAGCTCAGGTATGACTGGCTCCAGTGCTCCCTGAGGTCATAAGGACCAACCCAGCAAATAAGTTAGTCTCGGAAGGTTGATGCCTCCTTCCCCACCTTGCACCTCTATCACACCCAGTCACTGGTAACCCCACAGGGCTGTGACCCCTTCACCCCAATGAACAGATGCCCCAGGGGTTGATGCCTGTCAGAGTCAGAGGGAATTCTATGTCTCCTCAGCCAGGAGGAGACAATTGAGGTGACTCAATTGCTGTTCTCGGTCACTATCTGGCAGGGGGAGGTAAGGCCTGACAATCTCAGGTGCTTAATGGAGGCTGGGGCGGTTCACTCAGTTTCAGCCCTGCCCCTGATTGATGTTGCTAACACAACAGCACAATTTTGCAGAGTTTGTTTCTGTTCCTACTTGAGGTGACAGAAACCACCACTCAGTTCTGGGCAGCAGCAAGCACTTAGAGCTCACACTGAACCATCAGTTCCAGCCTCTGCCTGCCTGCCTTTTTCTCAACTATGATCCCCTGAGGGCCGGATGTGTCTTAGCCTCAGTAAAGCAGTCCTCTGGCTCAGCCCTGCCCTGGGAGTCTGCTGGCTCTCTGTGCATGTATTCTAGTCCCTACGCTCCCTTTACTCAAGTCCCAGATCTGTCTGCCAGTGGCTGCCACTGGAGAAGGTGCCTGGCTTCCTCTGGTTGCCCAGAGAGACAAGGCATGTCTGTCTGGGATAGCCCCAGGGGCGTGAGCCTTATTGTTCCCGCCACTGCCGCTGTTCTGTGCCTGGGGACACCACTGCTGCTCCTGTATGGTTCCCTCTCAGCTGACCATCCTCTCCTTACACTCCTGTGCCACAGAATCAGCACAGCTGAGCCAGGGCCCTTCCCCTGTCCACACCTCTCAAGAAAATGCCCAAGAATCTGGACTCCATGGGGACGGGCTTCCAGACCTCGGGGTGAGAGTGGAGGGGAGGGCTCGGAGTTCAGAGTTGCAGGTAAAGAATACATACAGTTTTATATGGTTTTCTGCCTGGGAGGAGAGTGCCATGGCACTCTAGTACGGGTAGGAGGTCCAGTTTTTAGAGGGTCTCTCCTGTGGGATGGAATGGGAAGATGTTTGAACTCTGCTCACTTGTTTGTATGGAGTTTACTGCAAGCCCTTCTCTTTGGGGAGGGTACTCTCATTTGCTTGACGATGGATTTAGTATCTTTTGTTTGTATCTTTTGGGTCACAGCTTGCCTCAGCAGGGTTGATTTGTTTTCTTCAACCTTCTCTCTTGGCTCAGCTCTAAACCCTCGGATTACTTGCTAAACTTCTGTCTTTTAACTTTCCTTTTGGACGGGAGCCTCTGTGGAAAGCTGGCTGTAGTAAGCCATCTTACCTCTTGTCTCCTGCACTCATTTTCTTAATTCAGTTGCTCACCTACTTAGAACTAATAATTGAGTATTGGTTTTAAGCTTATTAAATTATTATTGCTAATAATGCAAACAGGTCAATATATATGACTCTTCCCTTAAGTACTCTCACACGTACCCACAGTGTAGTCATCTAGGTAAAATATTCCAGCAACCCATCAGTGCTTTTGAACAAATAGTTTACATTTGTTGGCAAGTTCCTCTTTTGTTAAAGCTGCCATCATTGATCATACCATCTTCCCAATTCCATCTATCACATAGTCATATGGCTCTTTATCCTATCATTTTCCTACTTGGTAGTTTACTTTTCTATATTGAACAGGTTTTTTTGTTTTTCAGGTTTTGTTTGTTTTTCCATTGGCACAATTCTGTCTTTGGAGGATTTTAAGGCTGGTGGCCTTTTATATATGTATAAATGTGTATATGTTTCATTTATTCTTATTTCACTTATGTAATTAAATGAAATAAGAGGAAAGTCTATTTCCACTGAAAAAGTGAGGGATTCTGTGGTAAAATGAAGGGGACTTAGACAGTGGTGGTCACCAAAATAAGTATAGCATTCATTTCTTGATTAAGAAACTCTAAGATTTTGAAAATTGTAAATGTAAGGTTTTGTAAAAGTAAAATAACTGATAGCCATAGCCTTAATATTTTCTATAAATGCAAAACAGAATTTAGTTGTATTATCTAAAATTGTATTGTTTTTGTTTGTCTTTATATTAGTGTGGAAGATAAAAATAAAGAAGAGAGGTTTTAGAGGTAGAAGACCTGGATTTCAGTCTTGGTTTTGCCAGGGCTTTTGATTTCAAAGTTATTTAACTTCTCAGTTCAAGTTTATAAACTAGGGATAATAATATGTGACTTGCCTATTTTTAAGTACTATATGTTTTATTATGAAGATAATTGAGATGATTATACTATGTTTTAAAAACCATAAGCATTATTCATAAGATAGAGATGTAAAAGTAATGTAACCCATAGTTTTAAATTATTTTGGAAGTGCTCCCTTTGTGCTTGTTTTCTCCAGATTAAAGGGGATAATGTACTAGATGCAGTGTGGCTCACACCTGTAATCCTAGCTAGTACTCTGGGAGGCTGAGTGGGGCAGATTGCTTGAGCTTAGGAGTTCAAGACCAGCCTGAGCAAGAATGAGACCTAGTCTCTACTAAAAATAGAAAAAAATTAGTAGTAGTCCCAGGTACTTGGGAAAAACTGAGGCAAGTAGCTAGCTTGAGCTCAGGAATTCAAGAATAGCCTGAGTAAGAAGACCTTGTTTCTACTAAAAAACAGAAAAAATTAGCCAGATGTTGTGGCGAGCACCTATGGTCCCAGTTACTTGGGAGGCTGGTGGAGGAAGATTACTTGAACCCAGGAGTTTAAGGTTGCTGTTAGCTAGGCTGGGCAACAGAGTGAAAAAGTCTCCAAAAAGCCATGTGTGTGTTAGAAGTGTGATATTAATTTTTGGTGAAGATTTGTGTGTGCTTTTTTTCTTTTTAAAGTAGTAGCTAACCCTAAATATTTTATTTTACTTGGTAGGTCCCTATGAATTAACTTACTAAGGTATTTTTAGAAAAATGTGAAGATGAAATATTAGTTATATAAACTAGAATACACCTGTATTTCAACATCTTTATTGTAATAATAACTACTCTATGTTATCTAAAGCAAATGACATTTTTGCCCTTTTAAAGGCACTGAAACTAACCTTTATTAACTTGGTTTAAGATAAATTATATTAAATTTCTTTTTCCTATTTGTCAGGCAACCAGATAAACTGGTGGTAGTTTGGACAAGAAGAAGCCGGAGGAAGTCTTCTAAGGTTAGTGTTTCTTTTGAATTTTTTGCCCAAATGCTGAATTCAACTTTTAGTCAAATTAATAAGCTGCTCTGGTTCAAGTATAAAACATTTAAAAATATTACTTCACATATATATATATATATATATATCCCCAATTATCTACTGAAAGTGGATTGGTCAGATGCTATCAATTTTTTAAACTGTTATTCTTAAAATGGAGTCATATGCCTGACTTTTGATATTGGATTTGATAGTAGCTATGGTTTGAATGGGTTCCTGACCCCCACTTTTCAAAAATCAGGTGCTGTCAATGTGATAACATTAGAAGATGAGGTCTTTAACAATGTTGAATTGTTATTAAAAATTTGAAAATTCTTTTCTACTCCTTACAAATAAAACTATCAGGTCTTTAACAATGTTGAATTCTTATTAAAAATTTGAAAATTCTTTTCTCCTTCTTACAAATAAAACTATCAGTATAAAAAAATAAAAATCTTAGAAAAACCCTGTTTTTCTTCTGTAGTGTAGCAATGGATTCAGATAATTCATTACTCCTTACATATTGTACTCTAACTTCTTGGAATCTGAATAAATATTGGGTACAGTTTTATAAGTGTTACCTGTTTAATCATTAAATTTTAACAGTATAGTACAGAGAAGTTAAATAATTATCATGTTGCTCAAGGTTACTGTCTTAGTTCATTTCTTTTGCTATAACAATACATTTCAGACTGAGTATTTTATAAAGAACAGAAATTTATTTTTTCATGGTTCTGGAGTCTGGGAAGTCTAAGGTCAAGGTGCCAGCATTTGGAGTTTTTACTTTTAACTATGTTTTGGTGTTGGAACTACACAGTAATCTGGGTTTTTTGTTTGTTTGTTTGGGTTTTTTTGTCTGTAGGCTTTCTATTTATCCTTCCTGATTCTATGTATATTTATTTATCTTTTTACAATGGTACCCAGAATTTTAGAATGGCCACCTGGATAAGTCAACTTATTGTCTGATTAGACAGTGAAATAGTAAGGCATATTGCCTTAGTTAATTTAGTTCTCACCTGGGCACAGTGGTGCGCACTTATTATCTTAGCACTCTGGGAGGTCAAGAGGGCAGATTGCCTGAACTCAGGAGTTTGATGAGACCATTCTGAGCAAGAGTAAGACGCTGTCTCTACTAAAAATAGAAAGACTAGCCAGGCTTTGTGGTGGGTGCCTGTAGTCCTAGCTACTCCAGAGGCTGAGGCAAAAGAATCACTTAAGTCTAAGAGTTTGAAGTTGCTGTGAGGTATGATGTCAGGGCATTCTACTCAGGGCAACAGAGTTAGATTCTTTCAAACAACAACAGCAACAAACTATAAAGTTTAGTTCTCAGTTTGTCCACTTTCTTTTTTTTTTTTTGAGACAGAGCCTTAAGCTATCCCCCTGGGTAGACTGCCATGGCATCACAGCTCACAGCAACCTCCAACTCCTGGGCTCAAGCAAGTCTCCTGCCTCAGCCTCCCAAATAGCTGGGACCACAGGTGCCCGCCACAATGCCCGGCCATTTTTGGTTGCAGCCATCGTTGTTGTTTGGCGGGCCTGTGCTGGGGATTCGAACCCGCCACCTTAGGTGTACGTGGCTGGCGCCTTAGCCGATTGAGCCACAGGCGCCGAGCCAGTTTGTCTACTTTCTTGGGTACATGTCTGTTTTTATAGCTAAACATGCAAGGAGCTCATTGAGGAATCAGTTTTGTTACAGAAAATAATTACCATGGAAAATTAACAAAGCATGTAACTTTCCTACCTCTTTTCTTTAAGCCTTGGCGTAACAAAGATTTTGTCAGGTTGCATTTGGTTTGTGTATACTTAAATAAATTATTTATGTGACAGTAGAAATAAGTGACAATAGAAAGCAGGGCAATTATGATAGACCAGAATAATTATGACAGAGTAGTCCTGTTGCCTTAAATCCTGTTTTCTAACTAGAAATTTAAGCTCACAGAAAAATAGGAGAATTCCAGTAGGAAACCATACCTTTAAAATTCTCACCAGTTTTTTGATGGTATTACCACCTTTACTTCCTTGCTTCTAGCTGCAAGCTTTACCTAACAGTGGTGATGTTAGCAATTCTAAGATGATTTTATATATGACATCTAAAACATATGGGTATATACAGTTTTAAAAATTGAAAATTTTCAGTGTAACAAGTACATGGCAATTGTAAACTTCCAATGAAAAATTTTCATTTTGCAAGAGTCAGAAATGACAAGTGAGTGCTTACTTTTTATTTAGTATTATACCACATATACATCTTTTACATAAGGTATGACATAAAATCCTTAGAAAATGAGGCATTTTATAGTCAGTGCCCAGACAGAGAAATGTTGTCTTTTTCCTGGGTCTGCCTTTGGCAGATGTCAAAGGATCTCTGATGAGATTTTAAAAGTGAGAAAAACTGTGTAAGACAACCTGGATAATGTCTCCTAATTCCTTCTACCATTATCTGTACTAGGATACTGGCAAGTGGTTAAATAATTTGCTAAGGAGCTAAACAGCTGTACATATGCTCCTGTGCCTTATTTTCTAGGGAAATCCTTTCTGTTACCCTGAATGAAAACTGATCAGGGTTCTCATATTGCTGGGGTTTGACAGAATGATGTGTGTTTTTTTTTTTTTTATATCAACCTCTTAGGAACCTAAATTACTGCCTCTATGGATTAGTATAGTTAGATGTTTATTATCATAACTGTTTGTAGCTACCTCTATTAGACTTTTATTTCTTTTTTAGCTTCTTGAATTAGTACCGTTTGAAGTAAAAGTTGTAGCAAGTTCTTGGAATATAGAAACACCATTTTATTTTTCTTGTTTGCTGCTTTGTACATCCTTAGTTTCCTCTTCAGTAAACTTTACTGGTTCTCTGTTTTCTGCTAGTGTAGTCATCCCTTGATACACTTGGGGGTTAGTTACAGGACACCTGTGTATACCCAAATCCACACATAATCAGGTCCCATAGTTGGCCCTGAAAAACCTATATTCAAGAAGTTGGCCCTGTATTTATATTTGCATCCTCTGACACTGTACTTTCAATCTGTGTTTGAAAAAGTCCACATATAAGTGGACCTGCATAGTTTAAACCCATGTTATTCAAGGGTCAACAGTATATAATAATTGACTAAAAGCTGGCACTAACTGGATGCATTGTCAGCTAGTTAGCTAGACCAATTGATTATGTTACATCCCTCAAGAAATATTGAAAGTCAGTCCATTTGGTTGGACTTTTTCTGCTGGGGAAAGAGATGTTGGATAGAATGATAAGAAAGTAGCAGTGTACTAGCACACCTGTATCTCCATTTATTAATTTAAAAAAAGGTTTTAGTTTGCTAAGAAGATTTTATTTTTGTTTAGCAATCTAATTACCATTCCCAAATACAAGACAGGATTGAAAGAGATCAGTTAGAGGACCAGGCTTTAGGGTACCTGGGGAAATTATCTGAAACTACTATCTCCTAACTCTGCTTAGTTAGGACATCTCCACTTTACCTGCTTTTCCCACTTTTGATCTCTGTATCATATCCAGAAGTGTTAAGTCCTTAGGGATAGAAGACTGTTTTTTTTTTTTTTTCTTTGAAACAGAGTCTTATTTTGTCACTCTTGGTAGAGTGCCCTGGTGTTATAGCTCACAGCAACCTCTTATTCTTGGGCTCAAGTGATTCTCTTGCCTCAGCCTCCCAAGTAACTGGGTCTACAGGTGCTTGTCACAATGCTGGGCTATTTTTAGAGATGAGGTCTCACTGTGGCTCAGGCTGGCCTTGAACCTGTGAGCTCAGGCAATCCACCCACCTTGGCCTCCCAGAGGGCTAGGATTACAGGTGTGAGCCACTGCACCTGGCCAGAAGACTCTTTTCTTGACTACTGTGTGAATCTGGGATAGAGCTGGGTATGATGTATGTCGGGTGAAGAACTCTGAATCATGAGGAGTCTGGGTTCCACTGATTACTAGTATGGGTTCAAGCAAATCATTTACTCTTTGGTTGCTTCAATTTTCTTATTAGGGTTTGGATTAGATCTTCTATCGATATCTTGCTGAAAGAGAATGAAAGAAATAGTTGATGTTTATTTTCCATTGAAAATTTTATAAATATTCTGTCTTTCCTGTGATGGCTAGTAAGAAATGTTCAATTATTATAGCCTTTTTCTTATGTTTCTATTGTATGATGAGGCTACGAAAATATAATTGTGGGAAGCTTGAAAAGACTAGAAAAATAGCTTGATTTACTATCACTACATATAAGAATTAGGGTTGTCATAAGTTTTCAGAATAAGTATGTAGAGTTTTGATTAGACATTAAGATAGGCAGAAATTTACTTTTCAAAATGGAAATTGTTTACTTTGTGGAGTTTTTCTTCTAGAGCTGTGAACAAGCATGGAAATAGGGTAGGAAGTAGAGGAATCTTTGGCTATAGTGTGCTAAGTCTCTTGTGGTTAGTGTCTACATCCCTTTCCTTACCTGAGGTTTATGGTAGGGCACAATGTATAGAAAATAGAGGGAGAGTTATTTACAATCTGTGAGTTGGATTTGGAATACACTGTTAAATCTATACCTTCTGCTGGCATTTTAACTAATATGATGTGATAAGATTTGCATGAGCATAAGTTTCCATGATCTTGATCCCTTTTCAGTTCCATGGACTGGGTTCAAATTGAAGATCTGGATTTAAATTTGAAATCACTTACTTGCTATACTATGTTGAGCAAGTCTGTGCCTCAATTTCCCTGTATGTTAAATCTGCCCCTTGATATGCAATTGCACACATATATCTAACTTCTTTCCTGTAACTATGGAAGAATGTGTGTGCTTCCATCCAGAAAAGGTCAGATTGTTTTCATTGTGTACCATTAAGGACATTACTCTAGAAATTCTCCCTTTTTTTCTCTTGTATCCTTAATTTTTCCTTCTCAATTGGATATTTCCCATCCACATAAAAATATTTTCCCCTTCTTAAAATTTCTCTTCTGGCACTAGTTCTTGCACTAATACTAACCTGTTTTCTTTTATTCTCTTTCAGCAAAACCCTCAGAGTAGTTGAATGTGTAGTTGAATGTATAGGTTCTTTTTATTTCATTTTTTAAAATTATTTATTTATTTATGAGACAGAGTCTTATTCTGTTGCCTTGGAGTTGAGTGCCCTGGTGTCATCATATCTCATGATAACTTAAACTCTTGGGCTCAAGTAGTCCATTTGCCTTAGCCTCCTGAATAGCTAGGACTACAGGCACCTGCCACAATGCCGGGCTAATTTTTTTTCTATTTTTAGTAGAGATGGGGTCTTGCTTTTGCTCAGGCTGATCTCTAACTCCTGAGCTCAAGTAATCTGCCTATCTTGGCCTCCCAAAGTGTTAAGATTATAGGCCTGAGCCATGGCTCCCGGCCCATTATCGGTTCTTTTTAATTTCTTCCTTACTATTCTTTCTAGAATCCATTCTAATCAGGCCTTTGCTCTCTCATCACACTTCTCTTGTGTGGTTATCAATAGCTTGTGTTTTTTTTAAAATCCAGTGGTCATTTTTTAGACTGCATCCTATTTGACCTTTTGTTAACATTTAGCTCTGTTGATTGCTCTCTTCTCCTTTAAACATTTTCTTCACTAGATTTCCAGGATATCTGCTGTATCCTCCTGGCTTCTCTTCAACTTCAACTGATGTGCCTTTGCTGATTCTTCCTCATTTTCCTTACTTGTTAATGTTGTGCTCCATGACTAAGTCCTTGGAATGTTGTTACATTCTCTATCTGTGCTCACTCCCTTGGGATAATCTCTATTCATAAATTTTGAGTATACTTGTGTGCTGATAATTCTGAAATTTATATCTTCAGATACATATGTCCAGCTGCCTATTTGAATATCCACACTTGAATGTCTAATAGGTAACTCATACTTAACATTTATAAAACTGAGTTCCTGAACTTTTTTCTAAACCTATCCTTCTTGCACTCTTGCCTCCTACACATTAATAGCAATTCTTTCTTCTAGTTGCTCAAGGGCAAAAGCCTTAGAATCAATCCTGACTACTTTCTTTGTCTCACACAACTAGCAAATCTTATTGACTGTATGTGGAAAATGTACCAGGGATCTGACCATTTTGTACATGTACCACTTTCCTGACAACCCAGGCCAAGTCACCATCTTCTCTTCCTTGGATTGTTTGCAGTACCTTAATTGGTCTCCTTATTTCCTTCTTAAGTCTGGAGCCTATTCTTGACACTTTAGCCAATGTGAGTTTGTGGAAACATAACTTAGGTTGTCAGTCCTCTGCTTAAAACTCTTCAGTGGCTTCCCATCATGCTCAAAGTACAAGCCAGTGTCTTTGCAGTGGCCTCTTAGGACCTTATGTGATTGGGCCCTCCATTATTTCTCTGACCTCATCTTCTACTACTTTTCTTTTGACCACTCTGCTCCAGCCACATTGCCCTTGTTATATAAATGCCTCAGCACTTTTCCAGTGACTGTTTCTTCTCTCTAAAAAGTTCTTCTCATGTGTTTACATGTCTGATTCCTTTCTTCCTTACAGTCATCTTTCAAGTTTCACCTTCTCAATGAAGGCTTCTCTGACCACCCTATTGAAAAATATTACGTTTTCTTGTCCCCTCCATTCTTTTTTGTTCCCATAGCACTTACCTCCCCTAACATATGGTACACTTTACTTATTTTGTCTCTTCTTACTATCCACCAAGGCAGATTGTTTTTCACTTCTCCAGTGCCTAACAGTGCTTGGCAGAAAGAATCAGTTGTGTGAATGAATGAGTAGAAAGTACCTCAAAGAGTTCTTATGCAGATTAAATGAGTTTACTATTTACATGAATTCTTACAACATGAACTGACACATAAAGTACTCCATAGTGTTAGTTTTTGTCATCATCTTCATAGCATCCGTGTACGGTCCTGTAGCTCGTAGAGATGAAGACTTTGTTGAGGTATCTTGGTGTGTTATCTTCTACTAGCTCAACTTTGACTGAAAAGGCCACAAAGGAAAAACTGTGATCGTGACATCCAAATTTTGGCAACGGGGATTCCTTAGGGAATGTTGATAATCTAGTTCCTTTTTTTTAATAAGGAAAAAAAATCACTATTAGAAGTAATACCTAAAAACCTGCTATTTTTTTTTTCTTTTTTTGCAGTTTTTGACCGGGGCTGTGTTTGAACCTGCCACCTCTGGCATAAGGGGCTGGTGCCTTATTCCTTTGAACCACAGGCACCGCCAAAAACTGCTATTCTTTTTTACTTGCTCCAGTAAACATGATAGTTTAGTGGGAAATGAACTTAAATGCAAAGTACACAATTAGTTTCTTCTTTTACGGATTAAATTTGCCTTTAAGTTGCTACTTGCAAAAATAATTTTTAAAATCTCTCCTAATAAAATTTTTATCTAATCAGAAATAGTAGCTTTTGGAAACATGAGACATCTGATTTTTGCATCTTATTTGTTTATATGTGTAAGAGGTTGAAGGTTTATTTACAGATAGTAATCTGTACCTATCATGTGACATAACTGTCATCCCCTAAGCTTAATGCTTAAAATGCTTTATTTTTATTTTAGGGAGATTGCAGATGTAATGGATAGTTAAATAGTGTCAATATACTGTTGTAAATTATTAACATTGCTTTTCCTATACTTCACATTGAAGCTATCATTTTTATTCTGGTAGGCACATAGCTGGCAACCTGGAATAAAAAATCCATACCGTGGTGTTGTTGTATGGCCTGTTCCTGAAAACATTGAAATCACTGTAACACTTTTTAAGGTAAGTTCCATTTTTATAGGTGATAGAATTTATCATCTAATCATGGCTCTAAATGACCAGATATTTCAGTGTTCATTGTTCTGTACATTTGTGTCTAATCTTGTACCTAATATGGATTACTTTTAGGGATACAACAGTTTATAATAAAAGCAAAGGCATCCCAGTATTTTGTAGTCTATAAAGTCAATAGGGTTCCCTGGTAATTTGGGGATCCTTTTGAACTTGTTTATAAGTAAGATCAGCTAAGATAACTACTGTTATCACTTCTTATGTTATACCCACAGCACAGGAAACTTTAAAGTGCCTTTAGTGGAAAACTGAGGTTTGTAGAGTTCTTAGTCCTAATTCAGCCTTCTTTGACAACAATATGCTTTAAAATTCGTATCTGATAGGTACTTTATTGATGTTAAAATATCATATTTTTAATTGATACTAATAAGTAATGTATTTTAAAAGCAAAACACTGATTGAAAGTTGAAGTACATATTCAAAACATAGCTGTTAATATACCTTCCTGCCTGTTTTATATTTGTCTTTTCTTGAAAAATGTTCCATATTTCTTGAAACAGTATAAAATAGTCTTTACATATGGTAATTAAACACTAGATTATTTACTTTCCTAACCAACTCTTTACTTCCTCCAAAAAAAAAAAAAATGGTGGGGACAAGTATGTCCTGGTTTTAGGCTTTTGGAAGGTGATGGAATTAGAAAATAAATGCTTTATTTCTACTTTGACTCATTCAAATTGTGTTGAAGATACTTCTACAGAAGGAGGAGGGCAGTTTGTTAAGCATAATTTAATAACAGAATGTTTGTGAAAATCCACTAAATATTTTAGGACATGAAATTAAAGTAGAACAAAATGATATGGCTTAACATGTATAACATTACTTGATTATGTTTGTCATGTATACATCATACTTGATTTGCTCACAAAGAAATAAGGGATGAGATGATAGTTGCTGTTCCTTTTTTTTGAGACAGAGTCTTAAGCTGTAGCCCTGGGTAGAGTGCCATGGTGTCAGAGCTCACAGCAACCTCTAACTCAGGCTCAAATGATCCTCTTGCCTCAATCTTTCTATTTTTAGTAGAGATGAGGGGCTGGTCTCGAATTCTTGAGTTCAAGCAATCCTCCTGCTTCAGCCTTTGAGAGTGCTAGGATTACAGGCATGAGCCACCATACCCAGCCACTGCTGTTCCTTTTTTTCGGGATAGTCAGAATTACCCTATTGTCCTTCAACTAGCTGTCATAAAAGCCAGTTACTAAACCCCTCTTCTCCATGTTTCTCCTACCAAAGTTATGCACTAAGTTTGGTAGTTAAGAGCAATATCTTTGGTGTCAGATGAATCTTTATATGCATTAGTTTATTTAATTCTCATAGCAAGTCTAAGTTTCTATAATTATTGTCATTTTACTAATAAGGAAACTGAGACTAGAGAGAAAAGTAATTTGTCCCAATACACTGTGATTTAGTCCTATTCATTCCTCTACCCTATACTGCCTACTCTGTAGGCAGTTGTGAATATTGATTGCAACAGTAAGATCTCTAACATGCTTGAAGAAGACTTTTAAGTAATCTCTTGGGTATTTTGCTCTAGTCTATTCAAATTGGTAAAGCATATGAGTGGACATAGTTATATAACTTTAAAAAAAAATGATGATAGAGAACAAGAGGTTAGAATACTGCTGATAAACAGCTGAAAGCCGTGCATTTAGGGAAAGGATATACAGCAACTGAGTGATTCTGAGTTGAAAGTGGCTGTCAAAATGTTTGCTTGGAGGATTAGGAGATAAATGTAGTCTTCAAGTACTGATGAGAATGTTCAGCATATCCTTATCACTGAACTTTTGTGACTTTGAGTGTTAGTATGTAGGGACAAAACCAAATACTCCTTCTTTTCCAGTATGCTATATTAAACATTTCTGCTCAGTTGTGCTATTGAGGTAACCTTGTGACCATTTTCAATATTTAAATCAGTATTTTTCACTGATAGCTTTTATCTTCATGACTCCCTCTATGCCCCCAAAATTCTTGTATAAAAGCAGGAAAGTAAAACAGAACAAAAACGAAACAACTTTTTATTCTTTCATGGTAGTTTTTGAATCTTGTTTTGTGAACAACATTTGAAGTATTCAAGTGAAAAACTTCATATTCTTTCCTTTTTTAAAACTTATGCTTAATCTTATAATTCATTTAATCTTGAAACTTGTGGATAGGGAATAACTACTCTGAACCCTTTTGTCTGCATTGAGTAGTAATCACAGAGTTATGCTCATAGAGGAGGTCCTTTTTAAGAAAGTTACCAATGTTTCATTTTCTATGATTTAAATCAGATTAATTTCTGCCTTTAAAATTTGAATTAAATTGAAAATAGCCATTTCTAGTACTTTTTAAATAAAAGTCTTTTAGGGTTTTGAGAAGGAAAATGGCTCTTCAGGTCATTTTCAATTTTTTTCTTTAACGCAGTGCTAAGGAGCCAATAGAAGGAGAATAAGATATAAAGAAGACGTACTTGGTTTAAGCCAGAAGCAATTCTCATTACAAATGTTTTTATCTGGTCAGTAATATAAATAGTTAACTATATAGAGATTTTTATTTTTATTTTTTATTTTTTTTTGATTTATATTTATTTATTTTTTTAATCTTTTTTTTTTTATTAGATCATAATTGTGTACATTAATTCTGTCATAGGATACAGTGTGTTGCTTCCATATGCAGTTTGGAAAACTCTCATCCGACTGGCTAACATAGCCATCATGTCTTTCTCATAATTGTTGTGTTAAGACATTTATATTCAACCTTTAGACAAATTCACATGTACCCTAATAGGATAAGTTATAGGTGTGATCCCCACAATATCATTCTCTTCACCTATCCTCCCCCCTCCCCTCCCCCCTCCCCTTTCCCCGTAGTCTAGGGCCCCATTTGGATTGTAGCTTTCTTAAGATAGTTAACAATTAGTTTCATAATAGTGTTGAGTACATTGGATACTTTTTCTTCCATTCTTGAGATACTTTGCTAAGGAGGACATTTTCCAGCTCCATCCATGTAAACATGAAGG
>CAUYQV010133417.1:0-17618 GCA_963574575.1 Galagoides demidoff | reverse complement strand
TAAAGTTTAACATTATAAAATTAACAAAAATAATATAAAACTCATATCCTGGTGAAATAGCCACATGGCAGCCAAAAACCGTATATTCCCTTCCCGTTCTCCCACCGTTCCCTAGCTTGTCATGCATTCTTTCCAAAAATCAGGACTTTTTAAAAATGCTATGTGACAAATTGTTAAAAATCAGGACTGTCCTGCCAAAAGCGGGACCTCTGGTCACCTTAACTTAAGCCCGTGAGTTTGAGGTTGCTTTGTGCTGTGATACCATAGCACTCTACCCAAGGTGAGACAGCTTGAGACTCTGTCTCAAAAAAAAAAGAACGTGGGGTAGGGATGTAGAATTGGAAACTGTACCAAAGATGACCAAGCCCTCGTTCTCATATAAGAAATTTAAACTTATCCATAAAGTGGATGCTGAAGCTACATAAAATTTTAAGAATTCACTACACAGTGATGGTATCTTTGCTTTCTTTGCTGTACGTTCATCTTTGTTGGCCAATTCCCTCTTTTGATTATGTATTTATAAAATGTCCTGTGGGTTTGTCAGTGGGAGAGGCGACGGCGGCCCCACTGCACACGTGGCTGTCTGTGCATGAGCCGAGCACCATGGGCGCAGTTCAGAGACATGGGGCTGCTTGCGGTCCATGGTGCACACCTGTTGTTTGTGGACTAACGAGCCAACAGCAAAGTTTGTTGACACCTTCATTTATAGCGAATGTATTTGAACCATGTTTCGCAGGACTGGTGTTTATTTAAGTTGCAGCCGAAATTCATGCATTTTAGAACCATGCACAGAGAGGACTGACTATATGACATCTCCAAAAGGAGGTGCTGAGTCCATTGCTACTATAATGCACACTGACCCAGACACTTAGAACACCCAGAGTTGTTCCTACATAAGGATTATTTTATTGTGCCAACTGGACGACAGTTTAGATAAAATAATTTTAAAAGGCCTCACTTGCTTAACATAGGCCAAAGTAAAAATTGGTATATTAAGAGGTTAGACATTTAAAATAAATAAATCATTGAATAACTAAAAGAATATAGTACAAATTGTATTAAGCCTCGGGAAGGACCAGGATTTTCAACATTTGGCTCAGTTTGTTACATAAACGTTTTAAATATGTATTTAAATTTATGCGTGTCACACAGAATAAGAATAAACCAGCAAAATCAATACTAACACTAATTTTAGAGTATTAAAAACAGTATAGGATATTAAATGAAAAACTTTTGGTTAATGTTATAGGCCCCAAAGAATAACTCATATTTAGTTAAAATATGTTAGTTAAATAATATCAATATTGTTATCTATTTACTGAAGGCTAAAAATTAAATATTTAATTTTATTAATATTTTAAATAATTATAATTTGTTTAAATAATTGTTATTTAATAATAATTGCAGGGCTTGTTTTCTAATTACTTTCTACTTGCTAACTATGTTTTTTTTCTTGAATTATTTCTATATCAGTTTGTCCATTTGACTGGTAATTATCTACTAGATTTATGTGTATTCTTTAAATACATCACACTTGGAGGGAGCTCCTACATTTTGTAATTATTATTCCAATTTTGATTTCATTGTTTAGTTTATATAATATACTTGATTTACTAAATCCTGTTGTGGTGTGTTTTGCAGGGGGGAAAGAAAGCCCAAAATTGATTTGTTTAGAACTTGCATTGCTGCTATTCCAAGGTTGATTCCTGATGGTATGAGCAGAACTGACCTCATTGAATTATTGGCAAGGTAAATGGAAATTACTGTCTGCGGTGTTAATTTTTATTCTTTCTATCCCTTTACAATTCTGATAAACCTGTTACTGTTATCACTTAATGAAAATATTTTTCAATTCTTTGATATTTTTTAAAATGCCATTTTTCTTCTTCTTTTCTGTTAAAAACATTTTCTCTGCTCAACTTCTCGAGTTCTTCAGGATTTCCCCACAAATCCTACTCATGTATTTCAGTTCCCTATTTTTCTATCTAGTAATATTACCTGGGATTTGTGTAACACGTTATCCCTTAACATATGACATTATGAGCATTTAATAATACCCCGTTTGGCAATTAATTGTTGTGTTTGCTCCTAGAATCCTGTCTTTAGCATCTAGGGTGGTAACTAGGTCTCATTTGCATTTCTTTCCCCTATGGCAGAGCCCATAGCTTGTAAGTTTTTCTGTCTTTCTTCTATTAAGCTTGTCAGAGCTCTATAAAATGAGTAAGTAACGTGACAACCAAAGTTAAATACCAGCTCCTGGTTCTAGTTCAGCTAGTGGCCAGCCCGGCTGTTCTATTGATGCCTTTAGGGATTCCCTAGACAAGGGGTCAGGAAATTTTTCTTGTAAAGGATTAGATATTAATTTTTTTTAGGGTTTGTGGGTCATACAGTCTTTTGTCACAAGTATTCATCTCTGAAGTTTATTAATAAGTGCAGATAGACATTTTGGTAGAAGAAATAGGCCTGCTGTTGGATGATCAGTAGGGTGACTATAGTTTAATAATACTCTATCATACATTTCAAAATAGCTACAAAAGAATAATTATGTAAAAAAGACAAATAGTTAAGGTGACAGAAATCCCACCGGTTTGATCTTTACCAATTATATGAATTATTCAATTGTCGTAAGTACCCCCCAAATACGTCCAGTATGTATCACTAAAACAGAAGGATGCCCATCTCCACTGCTGTGGTACTGAGGCCGCCATATCCACATCATTCCATTCCCGTAGGCATCTGGCTGGGTTTAGCCATGAGCCAGTTGGCTGACGCCTGTCCTAGATGAAAAACCAACTATGAGAACTATAAGAGAGCTGTGATACTTGACTCTCTTGAAAGATACTGTTGCAGGATATGATCACTAATACAAATTCACAATGATTAAATAATTGATAACCCTTTCTGTGCCCTTCTTAAAATACCTAGCCTCTCCCACCCCCGGGTACTGCCTTGTCCTCTGCTGATCCAGGTTGCCATCAGAGATGGAAGGGGATTTGCCTCATATGAGAATTAAGAGAGAAAGGGGTTACTTTGCACCAAGAGATTCCTTCCCTTCCCGCACCCTTTCTTCGTCTCTGCTATGGATTACATTGCCGAGTTCAAAGTTCATGTCAGCATTAGAAATGAGAAACCTTAATGATTTCTAGCAGTATTTAGGAGAGCAGTGAACAACTGCTGTTCACTTCTGCCCTCACCCCTCCTCCCTCAGCCTGACTCCCTTACATCTTTGTGGACAGTGATCCACAAGCCACATGGCCCGTATTGCCTGGCAAAGTGAAACCTCGGCTGTGAGCTGGGGAGCCCAGGATAGGAGCAGACATGTGGACAGGGAGCGGCAGTTTCTGTTCACTTTGCTGCTCTCCTCTGTGATCCTGTGTACTAATTTGTTTACTCCAGTGGAAAGAACAAGCCTAGGGTCTCTTTTATTCTCCTGTCATTTGGAGTTGTGCTGTCTAAATCTTATTTTAAAATCAAGCAAGCAAATAAAACAAACATGCGTTATAAATCTGTAGACCTGTATGCTGTCCCCAAGGAAAGTTGACTGATTGCCCTCTCTTTAATGAGCCAGGCTCCACTGTTGTTCTCCCCGACACTCTGAGGAGGTAACTCATTCATATGCCCTCTGCATCACACAGATAGGTACAAATACATAGATATCTATCTCACACCTAAGGGATGTTGAAACGACCTTCAGAGTTCATATTAGGGAGAATTGTCACTCTCCTTTCCTACGGTACACTATCTCCCTCGGCGCCGCTATCAGAGCCAGAATAGTGGGCTAGAGATGCTTAATCTGACCCTGTTTATTTCTGATCTGCAGAAATAATTGTGTGGCTTTGTTACTTATGCCCAAGTCTGTCCAGCTTTAGTACTCTTGGTCTTCAGTCTCACTGTCAGTCGAAGGTTGGCTTAGTGAAGACTGGCACTGAATTAAGCAAGGTGAAGACCGATGCCTCCTTTCTCCTAGACCACCCAACTCACAACCTTCCAGCTTCCCCAGCACGTAACTGTGGTGTATTTTTAATGTTACCTGCTGATTTTATTCAAACTATTTCCACCTCTGATGCATTTGACTTTAGAAGCAATCATTAATAATAATCCTCTTCAGCCCCAAATCATAAACTCTTACTCATATGGTATCTACATATACGTACACATGTAGGTGGCTTTACTACCACAGTCATTTTTTACCTTGTTTATCATTGTTTTTCCTACTAATTATTCTCTTTTTATGTTTTGGTAAAATTCTAAAACTAAAATTAGCCCCATATTGGTTTGATGTCTTTGAAAGGTGATTTTATAGAGCCTGTTTCCTAATTTATTTAAACTCCTAAATTCTGACCTTCAAGAGTTATTTCTGTTAATGATTCCATCTTAATTTGCTGTATTTCCTTCTTCGTGTTCAGCTGTCTATCTCATATTTAACTGTAGTCTCAGCAGTAGGTAAGGAATGACTGAGAGAAATCATGGCCTTTCAGCAATAATCAGGGACTAAAAACTGAGATAGTGCTAAGATACCATATGCTTGACTAACTGTAAGACAACAACGTGGCATTTTAAGGATTATAATTTTTTTCAATGGAATTCTCATACGGCATCTGTATTTTTTCCCCTCAAGCATAGCATTTAAATTAAGATCTAACTTATTCTGAATTATAGTAAAAATATCAGTCAATTGTGAATTTAAATGAATTAAAGTATAGACCACCATCAGGGTGAATACGGGCACAAAACAGTGAACTCCGGTTCCTATCTTTATGCTTCTGACAAAACAATTAAGACGATGTACTTTTTCAGTTCCTGGTTTTGAGGTGTAGGTGGTAAGAACCCTTTGGCAGGTTTTGAAGTTTGCTGATGGAATCTTGTTCTTGGCAGGCTCACAATTCATATGGATGAAGAGCTGAGAGCTCTGGCTTTCAATACTCTGCAGGCACTAATGCTTGATTTTCCAGATTGGCGGGAAGATGTTCTTTCAGGATTTGTTTATTTTATTGTTCGTGAAGTGACTGATGTCCATCCCACGCTTCTCGATAACGCCGTAAAGATGTTGGTGCAATTAATAAACCAGTGGAAACAAGCAGCCCAAATGCAGAACAAAAACCAGGACTCCCAGGTACCAGATTCTTTTCTGCTGTGCCTTTCTACGTGGTCATCGTTAAATGACCCATAACAGTGTTAACAGTGACTTAATTTCTCAAACACGAAAAGTTTTCTTCTGTTCACTTTCAATATGTTCATAATCCCTTAAACTGGACTTTCCTATAGTTCATATGTTAAATGTGCAGGGTTTGTGTGGGAAACTTTTCTCACCTTCTTCCCTTGGTAACAACTAGTGTTTAGGAAGCATAGAAAGTAGAGATAAGTCTAGCTCCCGTTTCGGTTGACAAAATAAAAACTTTTGGTACCTTCTATCCGGGTTACTTGATTATTCATCCATCACCAGTCCCTGTTTCACATACACAGTATCTGTGTTCCTTAACCGTAAAAGGTGTTCAAATCATTTATGATAACATATAAATTATACAACCTTAGGATTTTAGAGCTAGACCATCAAAGCCCATCCAGCTTGTCAACCTTTAATAAGCATAGAAGTCATTAGGGTCCTATGAAGGAGCTTCTCACAGGGTCCAGAGCTTCTCACAGGGTCCAGGCAAAGCCAGGCTGCTGGCACACGCTTTGAGGGTGAAAGATACAATCTAATCCCCTCATTTCCTTTAAAGAAATATTAGACAGGGTGGCGCCTGTGGCTCAAAGGAGTAAGGTGCTGGCCCCATATGCCAGAGGTGGCGGGTTGGCAGGTTCAAACCCAGCTCCGGCCAAAAACTGCAAAAATAAAATAAAATAAATCAGACAAAAAGCGATTGTCAATTCCAAGGTCACAAAGTAGTCAGAGAATGACAGAAGATAGGTGCCAAATTCCCCTTCGGACTGCCGTTGACATGCTTTTTTCACCGTGCACACTCTGACATTTTCATAAGTTAAATACTATTTGAATTGCTTGAGCCGAGGCAGACCTCTAGGCGTGATTTCCGTGGTCTGCTGTGCTCTTTATTGATTGTTTATCAGGAGTATCTGTGGATCCATGTTTTTTATTTTATTTTTGAAGCATGGAGTAGCTAACGGAGCTTCCCACCCCCCTGCTCTGGAGAGGAGCCTGTACTCGAGCGTGTTCCACGTGGTGGAAGGCTTTGCCCTTGTCATCCTCTGCAGCAGTCGCCCTGCCACTAGGAGATTAGCCGTCAGTGTCCTTAGAGAAGTACGGGCTTTATTTGCACTTTTGGAAATACCGAAGGTAAGATTTAGTCAGCTAATGAAAGTACTTGACAGCCATGCCTGTGTCCATCTTTAGCCCATTTCTACAACGAAGTACCCACCACCCTCAATTCCATTTGTAACAAAATAGTTCCTTTTCCGAGCTTTCCTAGGTTTGGTTACTTTTCTTAAACATTGTAACGTTTGAGACGTAGGATATCTTTTTTTATAGGGTGATGATGAATTAGCCATAGACGTGATGGACAGGCTGAGCCCATCCATTCTTGAGAGCTTCATACATCTCACGGGGGCTGACCAGGTAACAGTCATGATTTCATGCCACCCATGAACTTCCTTAACAAGTGTAATGTGTTAGAAAGTGCTTTCATAAATGATAAAGTCCTATGAATCTCTCTCTAGCAAGACAAACCTGCAGAAATTTCATGCGATGTCAGGAACACACTCCTCCTTCAGACCTACCTTCACCCTCATATTATCGGGTCCCAGACGCTACCCAATAGGACACTTCCAGTATACAGCAGTTTATGTGGCAAAACATTGCAAGTTACTGAAATGTGCAATAATCAATCTTTTTTCTCCACGTAGACTACTTTGCTCTATTGCCCCAGCTCGATAGATTTACAGACATTAGCAGAATGGAACTCTTCTCCTATTAGCCACCAGTTTGATGTCATTAGTCCATCACACATATGGATATTTGCACATGTGACCCAAGGCCAAGACCCATGGATCATAAGTCTCTCCAGTTTTTTAAAGCAAGAAAACCTCCCCAAACACTGCTCGACAGCTGTGAGCTACGCCTGGATGTTTGCTTACACAAGACTCCAGTTGTTGTCTCCTCAAGTTGATATAAAGTGAGTTGTTTTCCTAGTGTAAATTTTGAAAGGTATAATTGTCAACTTTCACATGGTGTGGGTTGGAAAAATATAAAAATGCCGCAAATTAGGACTCCCATAAGGACCACACTGTGTTACGTAGGAAGAAGTTATCAAAGATTCAGTCTCACAACGCCTCTGTCCTTTCCATGTAATTCGTTTCCACCGAATTTTAATTGTAACCGTGCACTTGGCACATAGTGTATGTCCAGTGCATCTGTACGAATGGAAGAATCAGGAGGTCTGAGGTGAATGTGGATGTAAATAAGAGTTAAGTTTGTTGATAAAGGGTGAGAAGAAGAGAGCAGCTGAGTTCAGTGGTCCTACTTTTCCTGGCGGCGTTATGAGGAAGGCCATCCCCTCATGGGGAGTGATGATGCGCTGAGTAGTGGATTTGAGGATATTGGTTAAGGTTGGGGGAAACGGACAGTGAGATGGAGGGTTGACCAAGGCCATTATAAATTTCTGCTTTCTTTTTGCCCTTGAATACAGAAGAAAATTTTTAAACCTGCCTTTGGCTCCCTGGTTTCATCTTATGTAGTATGCCATTGATCACACTGATGGAGTGAATCCTCTTGTCATGTAACTCGCCCATGTAAACCCAGGGCCTGGATTGACCTAACTCCCTGGGCCCACGTTAAGGGCTCTTTAAACCTGGCACCACTCTACACTCTTCCCCTTACCTCCTATCAATAGCACTGGTGTTGGAACCCAGTGAAGTTCACCACATGTGGCCTGTAGGTTCTATTATCTGAGCTTTTGTTCACTTCAGCATAGAATGCCTTTTGTCCGTATCTAATATAGCTCAAATTCTGCCTTATTTTAAAAACCTTCTCTTGTCCTTCCTATCCAGAGCAGTAGTTCCTCCTTTCGGATTTTTTTTTTTGTTTTTGTATGGGGGTGAATATATATATATATATATATTTTTTTTTTTTTTGTATTCCTATATATACATGCTAATTGTGTATGTAAATTCTCAAGTGTTGTGTATTGGATTTTTTTTTTTTTTTTGAGACAGAGCCTCAAGCTGTCCCCCTGGGTAGAGTGCTGTAGCATCACAGCTCACAGCAACCTCCAACTCCTGGGCTCAAGTGAGCCTCCTACCTCCACCTATTTTTTTTTTGGTTGCAGCCATCATTGTTGTTTGGTGGGCCCAGGCTGGATTTGAACCCGCCACTTTAGGTGTACGTGGCTGGTGCCTTAGCCACTTGAGCCACAGGTGCTGAGCCAGTGTATTGGATGTCTTTTAATAAAGATTTACCACTGGCCACCTTAGTGTAACATTAATGCCCTTAAATTGTCTTCCCTAATTATGGTATGTTTTTTTCCCCTGTTTTTCTTTTACTAAACTTTTTTAAAAATTTCGGGTTAGTATGCAGTTAGGTTACATTATTTGTGTTTGTAAGGCAAATGCAAAGTCTTGGTCGTACCTGTGCCCTTCACCCAGCGAGTGTACCTGGGAGGTGGGGACTTGCTGGGCCTAATTATGGCATTGAGAATTATAACCCTCCCTTCCCCCAGCATTTTCTATCTTCCCTCTCTGCTCTTATTTTTCTTCATCAGATTTAGTACCACATGTGTCGTATGGTGTATAATAGAGAAAAATGGCTATTAGCTAAAATGCCAGACAGTGAAATCAAAATAATCTCATGGGAAATAAGGTAATTTACACAGAGAGATGGAAAAATACATACGAAGTCTAAAAAGTGGGTACAAAACAAAATAAATATTTTTTATAAATTAAAAACTTATATTCATTCTATTAACAGTGCATGTGTGTAAATTGAAGATGTATAGAATTTACAGAGCTTATTTAGTGTGGGAGTAAAGGTGATTTTCCTTTTCATTTATTTTCTTTTATGTTGAGCCTGTATAATAAGTAATGTGGCTCAATAAAATATTAACTTGTGTCACAGGAATAACGGATCATGTTAAAATGACCCTGTAATGTTTTAGTTTTCACGGTAACACTTTTTTCATCTCTGTCATTCCAAAAAGACTTCACTAGCAATAAAAGCTTTGTGCCAACCATCTCCCCTAAATTGATAAAAATTCAGCACTAGTTAAAAATAAACTTCTAAAAACCTATTTCTCTTTCTCTTTGTTTTTAGTAGCCCCATCAATGCTAAGAAGGTCAATACCACCACGAGCAGCGACTCGTACATCGGCCTGTGGAGAAACTACCTGATCCTTTGCTGCAGCGCAGCGACCTCAGCGCCGTCATCCACGTCGGCAGGTTCCATGCGGTGTTCTCCTCCCGAGACGCTGGCGTCTACCCCTGACAGCGGCTATAGCATTGATTCTAAAGTAAGTGTCCCTGATCTACCATAGAATCGGACTGGGCCTGTAAGAGTCATATTTTAAAATTTCTTTTCCTGGCCAATAAAGCGATTTGGTTGAGAAGTATACTGCTTACTCACACGGAAAATGAAGGCCCTTCAAGAAATCCCATCACTATTTTTATGGATTCCTAGTTGGAATCAGTGATACATACTATATATAGTTTTTCATTGAAAAGGAAACCCCATTCTTATTAAATTCATCATAATGAACATATTTTTAAAGAAGTTATCTTACCTTTTTTTGATTATTCTGGTTCATATACCCTAAAAAAATCATTTAATTAATTAAAGCCAGTGTCTGGCTTTAACACTGAAGGCCATTTTTGAAGTAATTTTGTTTTACTCTCATATTCATGGGTCAAAGACATGGAATATCTGATGGAGGAACTGGCCTATTATATGACGGTATCTTTAAGAATGGAGAGGCCTCTGGCTCGGCGCCCATAGCACAGTGGCTGCAGCACTAGCCACATACACCGAGGCTGGCAGGTTCGAACCCAGCCCTGGCCAGCTAAACAACAATGACAACTGCAACACAAAAACAGCCGGGCATTGTGGCAGGCATCTGTGGTCCCAGCTATTTGGGAGGCTGAAGCAAGAGAATTGCTTAAGCCCAAGAGTTTGAGGTTGCTGTGAGCTGTGATGCTACGGCATTCTACTAAGGGTGACTAGTGAGACTCTGTCTCAAAAAAAAAAAAAAAGAACTGAGAGACCTCGAGATGTGTTAATGAACTTGCATTACTCTGTTAGACAAATCATTTAACCTTTGTAGGTCGTGTGTACCTTGGATGAATTCTGAAACACTAGTCACAGAAGTGTCATCTGTCCCATTTATCACTGTCCAAAGACTATTGAAATCTGAAATTATTTGATTGGATGTAGTATCATTATTAGTGGCGGCTATAAATGTGGTTTTTTTTTCCAGATTATTGGAATCCCATCCCCTTCATCCTTGTTTAAGCACATCGTCCCAATGATGCGCTCTGAGAGCATGGAAATCACTGAGTCCCTCGTTCTAGGTCTTGGCCGGACCAACCCAGGAGCTTTTAGGTAATTGTCAACGCACTGAAATAATAAATGTGCTACATGGGAAGAAGCTGTAGTCGGGCCAAGCAGAGCATTTATTAGGGAAGCTGCATTCCAGTCTTGACTTAACCAGTTAGTCATGTAACATTTAAAAAGTCATTTATTTGAGCCTTTGTTTTCTCATTTTGATTAAGATTGACTCTATTCACAGGTTTACTACGAAAAATCAAATATATCTATGTATAAATAAGTTATAAAAATGATAAAATGCCATATAAATCTGTAATGTTTTCCTAACCAGTTGATTTGCCTTAGTGATACTATCAATGTGTAATCTCGGACTTGTGCTTAAAACTCCAGTTTTTTTCTTATGCAAAAGAATCAGAATCTTTCAAAGATGTGTTTACTTACATGTTTTATATCTCATTTTGATATTGGATGATTATTTTTGTGTTTTGCAGTTTTTGGCCGGGGCCGGGTCTGAACCTGCCATCTCCGGTATATGGGACCGGCGCCCTACTCCTTTGAGCCACAGGCGCCGCCCGATATTGGATGATTTTTATATTAATGAAGCAAATTATTCATTTTTGCCTAAGGTTCTGCTTGGTTGCCTGCTGGGCCCTGCTGTATCTCTTTTGATAACTTTCTCGGTGGACGTGAGGATACTTATTGTCTCCAAGAAAACATGTCCAACAAGAGCGTGTGTTAATAAACTGTGATGTACCTCTAGGTGTGGGATGTCACTCATAATAAATTTTTAGAAGACTTTTTTTTTTGAGACAGTCTCACTCTCTTGCCCAACTAGCAGGGAGGGACTACAGGTGCCTGCCACAGTACCCAGATTACTTTTCTATTTTTAGTAGAGGTGGAATCATACTCTTGCTTAGGCTGGTCTTTTCTTTCTTTCTTTTTTTTTTTGTTTTTTGAGACAGAGTCTCACTGTGTCACCCTCAGTAGAGTGCCGTAGCGTCAGAGCTCACAGCAACCTCAGACTCTTGGGCTTAAGTGATTCTCTTGCCTCAGCCTCCCAAGTAGCTGGGACTACAGGTGCCTGCCACCGTGCCCAGCAATTTTTTGTTGCAGTTGTCTTTGTTGTTTAGCTAGCCCAGGCTGGGTTCAAATCCGCCAGCCTCTGTGGCCGATGCTATAACCACTGTGATATGGGTGCCAAGCCACTTAGGATGGTCTTAAACTCCTGAGTACTAGCCATCCTCCCTCAGCCTCCCACAGTGGTGGGATTACAGGTGTTAGCCACTGCACCCAGTATGGAATACTGTTTTATGATAGATTTTAAATACACTATTGTGGTAATTGAAAAAAATGAGATATAAAAGTGATCTCAACATCTTAAAAATCATCAAGGCAAATTCTTGAAATGTCAGTAATTTTCTATAAGTGACTGAATTGTGGATGGATTTTATTTTCTTCTTATGCTTTTTAAAATTTTCCAGTCTTACAATGAGCACATTTTTTATTTAAAGTTAAAATATAAGCCTTATAAGCCTGTGGCTCAAAGGAGTAGGGCACCAGCCCCATATGCTGGAGGTAGCAGGTTCAAACCCAGCCCTGGCCAAAAACTGAAAGAAAAAAAATATATATATATATATTTGCAAAGAGAAATTTATTATTTTCACAGTCTTTACCCTTTGACCCATTAATTTAATCTGTAAAATTAATCCTAAGAAGATAATCAGAAAGGAAAACAATGATAAATGTAAAAAGTTATTCACAGAGGCAGTTATTATAGTAAATTAGATAAAATGTAACAATTCAGTAATAAATGGTTAAGAAGATTATGGTATCCCAGCCTGTGATAGACTGTTATGAATTGATTAGTGGTGTGGAGAAATAACTGTGCTTAGTGTTTAAAAAAAAAAAAAAGGCACTATTATATATGTAATAGGGTTTCAACTGTGAAAATGTATGTGGGTTGTAAAAAATAACTGACGGTATAGGGCCACGTCTTTTAATTTGTAATACTATTTTTCTAGTATCCAAATGTTCTATAATGTGGTATTTTATGATCAAACAATCAAAATTACATTTAAAACAGTGGAATTAGGGTTAATACTTGTCACTTTACATCGCTATCTTAATATTTATGTATTTGCACTTATCGGATTATCTATTGGTCTCTGTTAATTAAATCTGCCTGACCTGTATACTTTTTCTTCTAGGGAACTAATAGAGGAATTACATCCTATAATTAAAGAAGCACTCGAAAGAAGGCCAGAGGTCAGTATGTGCTGTAGTTTTATATTATTAAACTACCCTCTTTTTTTTTTTTTTTTTTTTTTAAGACGGGGCCTCACTCTGGTGCTGAGGCTAGAGTACAGTGTCAGGATCAAAGCTTACTGCAACCTAACTCATAGGCTCAAGCAATCCTCCCTCCCTTCCAGCCTCCCTAACTAGGACTACAGGCTTGCACCACCACATCAGCTAATTTTTCTGTTTTTAGTAGAGACAGGATCTTGCTCAGCCTGGTCTTGAATTCCTGGCTTCAAGTGGTCTTCCTACCTCAGACTCGCAGAGTGCTGGGATTACAGGTGCGAGCCACCGTGCCTGGCCTATTTTTCTGCTAATTCTACATACACTACCAAAACTTAGAAATTAGCTAAGAGATTGGCCAGTGCATTTCTTGGCTTTTGTTTTTCCAAAGATGACAGACTTCCCTCTCCCACCCAGGGGATCTCACCCAGAAGCCCATTCCGTAAAACAGGTGGAAAACAGCCGTAGCTAAGTGAGGTCAGGAAACAGTTGGGTCTAGACTGCAGTGGGCACCCTTTTCTGTAAGTGGTCAGATAGTAAATATGTCCGACTTTGCAGGCCTCCCTGTCTGTGTTTCAGCCGCTCTCCGCTGCCTTTGTAGCATGAACGCAGTCATAGACTACAGAAACAAGTGGGTGTGGCGTTTTCTAATCAAACTTTATAGAAATACGCAGCAGTGAGCCAGATCTGGCCCGTGGACACAGTGTGACAATCCTGAGTCTAGACTCCCAGATCTTCAGATCCATGTCAGATTATGACCAGCTTTCAGAATCAATAGGTCTAGGGTGGCAGGTGATTATATTAATATAAACCATATTTATAATATTACTATACACACGAGTCATAGATAGGGGTTATTTGTAAGAGCTACAGAGAAGGAAGCCTCGGACTCTGCCTGCATGCAAGGGAGGACATTACAGATGAAGTACTGATATTTTTGGTGAATTTTGAAACATGTTCCCCAGTGGACCAGCAAGGGACAGGCATTTTAGGCAGAAGAACAGCATTTGCAAACTTTATAAAAGAATCTGGAAATGGCACATTTTTCTCTATGATTATATTACAGGGGGAAGTGATTGAATATTAAAGATGGCAGCTATCTCATGAAAGAGTTCTAGCTTTATGTTACCCTAATAGGTCCTATATGCCAGTGGCGTCTGAGAATAACCAGGGAGCTTGCTAAAAATTACAGGCGTCTGACACACCTTTTGGGGGCAAGACACAATTATAAGAGGGACTTTACCTAACAAATGCAATCAGTATAACCTGATTTCTTGTACCCTCAATGAATCTCCAGCAATATAAAAAAAAAATTACAGGCGTCTGGACCTATTGAATGGCAGTCCCTGGAGTAGGACCCAGTGACCTGTGTTTGTAAAGTACCTTATATGAGCCTGGTATAGAGCCCTGTTTGAGACTTGCTCATGTTAATGTTAGGAATCCCTGAGAAATTAAGCAGGAAAGGGCATGGTGAAAATTGCAAATTATCTAGACAATTTGAACATCATCTGTATATTTCTTCCTTCTTTAATTCAGCATTATGGAGTAGACACGGTATCCGCCTTTGTCATTGACTTGATTCTTGCTTTAGAATGATCATTTCAGGGAAGTGAAGTTAGAAACAAAACGAAGCAGCAATATTTATACTTCTGAATTTCAGGGACAAAAAAAATCACACCACACCAAGCGATAAGATATGTATAGTGATATGCCTTGAATGTGAGTTATAGTTTTTGAGCTTTAGACTCACAATCTTTCTGCAGAAACAAAATGAAAACAGGCCAACTGACACTTTGCTGAAGTCCCCCGAGACGGTTAAGAAACCATCATGTTTCAAAATGAATTGTCAACTTTAGAATAAGTTCAGAGGAACAGTAAATCTAGTGAATTGGTCATCAGCAAACTGACTCACCTGTGGAAGGCAGAAACATGGGTCATAAACATAAAAGCGAAAGACTGAAGAATGAGTTTCTAATTATTCTGTATTATGAAATTACAGCATCAGTGAAATAATGAGCTATAGTGGAAAGTGGCCTAGGTGATCTGTCTCTAACTGCTTGATGGTTTCCTGTTAGAAGCAGAATGAAATTGAAATGCTACAACTATTACTCGAGGCATAGTTTTTTGGCCTTAGTAATACAGACATTTTTATTTATACCATAATGAAAAAAATAGTTTTGTGTTTGCTTATTTTTTTGCACCAAAATTAACCACTAAGGGGAAACCTTGGCATCAGCAAAGTCTGGGGTTTCTAGTTTCCTTTAGGATTCTTTTCCCTGCCCTTCTGTCCTAGTTTGGGGGTATCTTAGTGATTCTTTATCATTTGATAACGGTAGATTACCAGTTGTTTCAGTTGTAAAATTGTCAGATTGGCAAATCACATAAAAGTTATGGTGGAATCCCCCCCATCCGCTCCCACATAAGAGGTATCACCATGTCACACACACCATGTGAAATGATTTTATTTGGCTTATTAATTATCTTTCAAATTATCTTCACATCTTTATTTTTTTATTTTTTGAGAGACTTGATGTCACTCTGTTATCTAGGCTAGCAGGCATTGACATCATAGCTCCCTGCAAATGCAACCTTCAGGGCTCAAGTGATCCTACTGCCTGGGCCTCCCAAATAACTGGGACTACAAGCATGTACCACCAAGGCTGGATAATTTTTTTTGTATTTTGTAGAAACGGGGGTCTCACTATGCTGCCCAGGCTGGTTGTGAACTCCTGGCCTCAAGCAATCCTCTTACCTCCTCCTAAATTGCTAGGATTACAGGCACGAGCTGCTGCACCGGCCCACCCATGCATCTTTGATGCGGTAACTGCCAGAGTCTTTTCTGCCTGTACCACACAAGCAAGATAGTGTCAGTGAGCCAAAAAACTCTCTCTGAGACAGTCACATTATTCTTTCCAAACCACACCAACCAGTTTCCATCAATTTCCCTGAAGACTCAAAGCGTATCTTTGTGTCTCTGAAACAGAACATGAAGCGACGCAGGCGTCGGGACGTTTTGCGAGTCCAACTGGTGCGAATATTTGAGCTGCTGGCAGATGCTGGTGTCATTAGTCACAGGTCAGTAACTGGATTCACGTTTTTAAAGCTCTGAATGATTAAGGAACACAGTCCCTCTTTCTCCCGGGAAATAACATTTTAAAAGTGTCGAAGAGCACCTTTGCAACAAGCAGCTTGTGTGTATCACTGTAAAAATAATTTACCAAAACCAAAGATGCTTCACTACATTAACCAATGGCCAAGAATGTAGAGAGTGATCTACCACCAGTGCCGGATTGCTTCAGGCAAAAATTGACTTAATGTCCTTACGATTTTGTTATTTATTAGGAACTAGTTATTTAGGCAAGTAGATAAAAGTAGGCTTTTCTTGACAGATTTCCTGATTTCTTATCTCATTTTAAAGGTCTTCTGGGCTTGAAAAATGATATATCCAAAGGCTAGATATTAATTGTAAGGTTTGCAAGTTTATTCTGATGAACTGTTACCTATCTTGCTGGGAAAAAATTACAGCGTTTGTAGATAAAATTCACAATGGTGGTTTTCACCACTCACAGAACCCTAAAACTGGCGGTTATTGCTGGAGTAAAGACATCTTGATACCTCTAAGACCAGCCGCTTGAGGAAAACTCCATCAGCTGTGTTGAGATATAACTTTTCTTAGGAGGATAATGGTGTTACCTGACTACTGAAGGCAAAAAACAGTAGATTTGACCATATCCATAAAGATTTCTGAAGAGCGATCTTAAGAGGGAAAACCGTTAATAATCAGCAGGCGTAGAAACTGCACAGACTGCACAGCGCTGTCACTTAGCTTTGTCCTGAGTTTTTCTTAGTGTACCTGACCGCCTTTTATATTTAATGTTGAATGGTTTTGACAAGTGCCATCAAAATAGTGCTTTAATCACAGAGAATTTAAACCACTGATTTTTCTTTCCTAGTAAGTGAAAAGCAGATGAAAAAGAAGAAAAAAACACACCATTCTCTTTTCTGTCCTGCACAAAAGTAAAGCATTTAGAAATTAAGATAAGGTTCGGCACCTGTGGCTCAAGTGGCTAAGGTGCCAGCCACATACACCTAAGGTGGTGGGTTCAAGTCCAGCCCGGGCCGCCAAACAACAATGATGGCTGCAACCAAAAAAAAAAAAAAATAGAAGTTAAGAAAAGTAAAATTGACACTTATGGTACATATCTGAATCTTTTCTTTTTTGTTTGTTTTTAGTGTAATGTTAGTGAAGCATCTTGGGTAATATTTGGGGGGAATGCAAAATATTTCCTATTTAAAATTAACTGTGAAATCCGTATCCACTATTGAGTCGTATCAATGTAACACAGTCGTTTTGTAGTTTGTTTTAGGGTCTTTTTCTTTAAAGAGAAATTAATAGATGGTTACCACTAATACAGATATTTTTTTTTCCCTGGTTAAGGAAAAAATGAATTCTGAATGGCAAGAAGGCAAGGATCTCTGTGTACCCAGTGGATCCCATATTCCTTGTGCATAGTAGATGGTCACTGGATAAGTGGTTAAAAGAAAGAATGTTTTGTCCTGGTACAGGTTGCCATCCACTGAATCAGTTTCCTATCTGCTATTATAGATCATGGTCCAGAGCTTAAAAAATACTCATTCAAGGCTCGGCGCCAGCCACGTACACCTAAGGTGGTGGGTTCGAATCCCCAGCCTGGGCCCGCCAAACAACAATGATGGCTGCAACCAAAAAATAGCCAGGCGTTGTGGTGGGCGCCTGTGGTCCCAGCTACTTGGGAGGCTGAGGCAGGAGACTCGCTTGAGCCCAGGAGTTGGAGGTTGCTATGAGCTGTGATGC
>CAUYQV010133416.1:0-27602 GCA_963574575.1 Galagoides demidoff | reverse complement strand
CCTCCCAAGTAGCTGGGACCACAGGCGCCCACCACAACGCCCGGCCATTTTTTGGTTGCAGCCATCATTGTTGTTTGGCGGGCCCGGGCTGGGGATTCGAACCTGCCACCTTAGGTGTACATGGCTGGCGCCTTAGCCGATTGAGCCACAGACACCGAGCCTCAGTAATATAACTTGAGGGAAAGGGCTGTTCAGTTAATCACATTTCCCTGGCAAAAACTATTAGGTACATTTTAAATAATAAGATATCGTTAGGGGAAAACAACAATCATACAATGATCTTTGGGATGTGGTTTCTTTGAAACAAATCCTATTCATTTTATTTATCACTCCATTTAGATAAGGGCGCTTTTCCCCTTATGTTATTTTCATCTGTTTCCTCCTAACACACCTGGTATAGATGTGAAGATGAATCCTACCATGTTTTAACGGTCATAAACTCTTAGGAACTAACTGTTCAGCAGGATATACTAAAACTAATCTATATAGACTAGGCAAGATAGAATTATCTAACTGGTTCAGACCAACATAATGGCCCAAAATATCTGGGAAACTAACTCTACTTGTACCAGAAGTGTTCAAGTTATGATGAAGCTGTTCTTTTGCTTTAGTTGTGTAACCTAGTTTACATGACATTTTCTTGAGCCCTTACTAATTATATTCTTTCTCAATCAGTAGCTTTGTCTTTAGTCAAGGCATTTTTTAAAATCCTCACTTATCACTTTCTCCTTTGCTATTCCAGCAGTCATAAAATATCGCCATGTCCCTTGGATTTCCTTGCTGCTTTGAAAATGAGCTGGGAGTGTTCGTTAATGCAACTGTTTGACCCCGTGGTTCAACTTCTAAATAAAGTAGAAATATCTGTCTCCTTCCATGATTGCCTGTTTTGGTTTTGTTTTTCAAGTCCCTGGTAGAGTTTTCCTTCTGCTTTCTTTCATGCTACTTAGCGGATCTACAAACTGTCTGGTAGCCATTATTTTGCATTTCAGGTCCTGCCTTCTGGCGTTTTCAAGGCCAAAATATTTCAAGGCCATGATATTTCATGTCATTTTTTCTGTTATGTCCAAAATATGAGAGAGAGAGAATGAGGAGCTTGGCATTCTAAGTAGCTTTTACTTATAAATTGACTGTGTTTTTGTAATTATTTCTGTTCTACAGATAAGCATCCTGAGGTTCAAGCAAGGAATGTCAGTGGATTGAAATGTACTAAAGTTCACAGTGTTTTCTGGAAGTACTGTTATTTTCTGCATGCATTTCAGGGAACACAGCATTCTCTTGGGTAGTCTCTCTTTCAAAGCTATTTTCATCATTGTGTTTGCAGATATTGATGAGTGTCAGCAAGGGAATCTGTGTATGAACGGGAAATGCAGAAATACCGAGGGCTCCTTCAGGTGCACCTGTGGGCAGGGGTACCAGCTGTCGGCAGCTAAAGACCAGTGTGAAGGTAAGAGTATGGCAATGCAAACTACTGAGATTTCAGTCTGAAAAACATTCACACTCACACTGAATGTGCATGTGTCTCATAGAAATTACCTGGGTGCTTGCTTTATAGTGCCAACAAGCCACGGATTTCAATCTAAGTTAGGGAAGTTAATAAAACAAGAGGGGAGAGAGTTAAATTTGGAAACCATGGCTGTAGTGATCAGTGTCTAGGCATTAATATTAGGAAGATGAATATTGTTCCCTGTGTAATTCTTTACTACTGAAAGTCATTTCCATTTAACCTCATTTAAAGATATTTACATTCAGGGACTTTGGCCATGAGGTCATTATATTCGGCTGGTATTATATTGTGGAATGTCAGTGAACTTAGCTTTTGTGTCTAGTTAGCTTTTGAAAATTTTTACCTTTTAAAAAAAATCCCTAAAGAAGACTTTTCAGTAAAACTAAAACAGTATCCCCATTATACTCAGAAAAAAATGGTGAGGATTCTGGACTTAATGAGGGTTGATCATAGACTTTTTAAAGAAACATTTCACTGATATCACCCAGAAATATTTCACTTGCCAGTAATTATGTGGTTCTTGACCTTGAAGATATTATGATATCACCTGTGACAAACACAAGTGTCCCAAGTTCTTGAAAGAAAACGTCACTGCTTATTTAAAAACAGGATCCACATTATGAAAGACCGATTATTTTATTAGAAGGAAATAAATAATATTCGTGTCTTTATGTACCTTTTAAATATTTAATGAGCAAAAACATTTGTCATAGTGTTATAAAAGCAACAGTATATGATGGGAATTACAAAGGCATCTGTGAACATTATCAGAACATTCCCCAGTGCCTTTCTAGACTATGGAATATCATTACAATATCTAATCTGAAAGTGGAGAATGATAAGCACACACAAGCACATGCACATATACAGATAAATAACACAACCTTTTCTAGATTTTGTGAGTCCCTCTTTATACTTTTTGACTCTTTACCCCAGTTGCCAAGCATTGAATGAATGCATGTCATGCATAAAAAATACAAGTAAATGGATAATAAGAGGTCTACACATGATATAGGATGGCTACTGTATCCATAGTCCTTGGTTTTGAAGAGCTTGTGATACTACTGTCACAAGCCACCCAGCAGATGATCAGTTCGGGGAAAAACCACTTCAGGTGTTGAAGGCTATGGCATTCACACTGATTCCCTGATCAGAGTGGGGGAGAATAATGGTACATTCAGGGTCCCCGTGGGAACTGATCGATGTATGAAATCTCAAAGAACCACGCTGACATCAGCAAATGCTCTTAAATTTTATAAAGAAGTGCATCAAAAAAAACAACATGAAGTAAACACCTACTTGCTATAAAATGTTAGGTCTTCAAGGAGTAATAAAGAATTGGGTTGACATAACCCTGCCATCGGGAAATTTAAAATCCCATCACGAAGGTAAAAGTTATTGAATATGTGCTATATACAACACGCCCCTTATGCATAGATACTCAGGGTCATGGTTGCAGAACAGTCTAGATCAGTGGTTCTCAACCTATGGATCGCAACCCACAAGAACTGTATTAAAGGGCTGTGACATTAGGAAGGTTGAGAACCACTGATTTGAATGGAGACAGAAGGAGAGGGTTAGCAGACTCATTCTGTAAAGAGCCAGATCATAAATAAATATGTGTTCCAATAAAACTTCATTCCCAGTAATAAGCGGTAGGGAGGCTTTGGCCTGTGGTCTGTAGTTTGCTGACCCTTGGCTTAAGTGCTTTTAAATTCAGCATTATAGTTGAATCTATCCCAAGAAGCTTAGGTTGGGTTTACAGATTACAGCAAAGCATTCACCCGTCAGGGAACAGTGGGATTAATGTGTTCTAGCTAATTGGTCAAATTTTTAAGTATACCAGGATCTTCCCTATTGGGAGAATTACTGACATTTTTAGTAGAACTCTGTTTAGTCTCATATGAAATCTGTAAATTAATTATAAGCCTGATAGTGTGTAGACATCCTTATTTGAGTGACTAAGAATAGTGTGTAGATGTCCTCTATTTGTGTGACTGAGGATAGTGGGTAGACGTCCTTATTTGAGTGACTGAGGATAGTGTGTAGATGTCCTCTATTTGAGTGACTGAGGATAGTGTCTAGACATCCTCATGTGAGTGACTGAGGATAGTGTGTAGACGCCCTCTCTTTGAGTGACTGAGGATAGTGTGTAGATGTCCTCATGTGAGTGACAGAGAATAGTGTGTAGACGTCCTCTGTTTGAGTGACTGAGGATAGTGTGTAGACGTCCTCATGTGAGTGACCAAGGATAGTGGGTAGACGTCCTCTATTTGAGGGACTGAGGATAGTGTGTAGACGTCCCCATTTGAGTGATTGAGGATAGCGTGTAGACGTCCTCTGAGTAACTGAGGATAGTGTGGAGACATCCTCATTTGAGTGACTGAGGATAGTGTGTAGACATCCTCTGAGTGACTGAGGATAGTGTGGAGACATCCTCATTTGAGTGACTGAGGATAGCGGGTAGACATCCTCTGAGTGACTGAGGATAGTGTGGAGACATCCTCATTTGAGTGACTGAGGATAGTGTATAGACGTCCTCATGTGAGTGACTGAGGATAGTGTGTAGACGTCCTCAGGTGAGTGACTGAGGATAGTGTGTAGACGTCCTCTATTTGAGTGACTGAGGATAGTGTATAGACGTCCTCATGTGAGTCACTGAGGATAGTGTGTAGACGTCCTCAGGTGAGTCACTGAGGATAGTGTGTAGACGTCCTCAGGTGAGTGACAGAGGATAGTGTGTAGACGTCCTCTGTTTGAGTGACTGAGGATAGTGTGTAGACGTCCTCTACTTGAGTGACTGAGGATAGTGTGTAGACGTCCTCTACTTGAGTGACTGAGGATACTGTGTAGACATCCTTTACTTGAGTGCCTGAGGATACTGTGCAGACGTCCTTATTTGAGTGACTGAGGATAGTGTGTAGACGTCCTTTACTTGAGTGCCTGAGGATAGTGTGTAGACGTTCTCTGTTTTAATGACTGAGGATAGTGTGCAGACGTCCCCATTTGAGTGACTGAGAACATCTTTGAAGCACTGCTTGCCCAGCTTCTCTCTGCTCCCTTGCTCACAGATATTGACGAATGCCAGCACCGTCATCTCTGCACGCATGGCCAGTGCAGGAACACAGAGGGCTCTTTCCAGTGTGTATGTGACCAGGGCTACAGAGCATCCCTGCTTGGAGACCACTGTGAAGGTAAGAATTGTGCTTGATTTTGCAGTCATAAAATGCCAAGATCAGATGGCAATCTGGACATCACCTCAGTCTCTGTCCTTGAACCCCACCTGGTGAGACTGCAGCGAGGCATTACATCCCTGTGAAATGGGGACAGACACACAAATAATGCAGAGAAGAGAGCAGGATCCAGGCTTTTTTGCACCGCTCCGTGCTGTCTTTTAGATTCATGCCAGCCAAGGGCGTAAAGAACCAGTTTAACTTTACGGCAATAGATGGTTTATCCTGGACGAATAGTTCTGAACTATAACAGCTTATTTACATAGGACCAACTTCCAAATTTCCAAGTAAGTAAATACAGCTTAATTTTCCCTACAACTGAAAGGCTTTTAAGAGCCAAACATTAATTCAGTTCTGAGCATCTTGCATAAAATGTTTCTGAAAGCTATCCCACATGGATGGCGTTGTGTGGTCGTGAACCATCTCCACTTGCGCCCCAGCTGAGGACCTCCCTGTGGTGGTCAGGGCTGCTGAGCCAGTCCTGTGTGTGGAGAGGGGAACATCTCCCAGTGTGCTGTTTTCTTCCCTCTGCCAGCAGCCTGTCACTTGAGAACTTTGGGTGTTCACTGTCCACCCAAACAATCTTTTCTCTCCCTCTTTTAGAGCCTGTCACTTGTGAAACCAGACACATGCATTGGCGGGGTTGTCCCCACGTGCAAAGTCAGAGCTTTTGAGGGAGAGTCTGAACTCCACCTTTGGGAGAAGCAGGTGAACGTTTCAGGGAATGGTTTTGTGACACGCATTTCAATGGCCTCAAGTCCTTTTCTGCTCCAAGTTCTGTCCATTGGAAAGATCCATGATGGTTTATAGCATCTCTCATTTCTGACCAGAGAACTTGGCAAGGCAGTTACAAAGTGGCTGAGTCCCCACCCATACTCTGCTGCTGTGGCTGGGAATGTGAAAACGACTCGGCTCTTCTTGGCAGAGTTTCAAAGGTCTCAAAATATATACAGTTTCTGAATCAGTAAATTAACTTCTAGGATTTTGTCCTAAGGTGAAGTGTTCTTAAAAGAGTTAACACCAAGGAAAAGTTGTAAGCAATATACCTATTGAAAAATAGACAAATGGTCAACTAAGTGATAAATCAATATAGTAAGGTATGATTGTATCTGAAAATTTATGTTTGAGGAGCTTTCTAAAGCTTTCTAATGTTAATGATTCAACACAGTTGTCCAAGCTGGAAGGGGCAGTTGTGTTGGAGAGACGCAGTTATGGAAGAATCTATTTTAGAACTAAGTAGGTGGTAAGGTGTATGGTGAGGAGCTGAAAGCCTGACCCCACCATCTGTGTCACTCTTGCTCTGATTCCTGGCCAAGCCAAGAAGGTAACCAGGCAATTAAGTCTCGGGTAGTTGACATTCATCAGAGGGCATGTTCCTGTTTTCTTTGTTTTAATGTGTAACCATCTTAAGAGAAGTCTAAGGTTTTTATTCGAAAAATGTCCATTACATGAAAAGTCAAACAAAACTTTTTAGCTAACTTTTTCTTCATTACTAATATTAATATATATGTTTCAAAGATAGTTGCGTTCCCAAAGAAAGCTTCTTTTGGAATATGTAATCAGGTGGTACTGTGTTCTAGGCATGGTGCATACGGAAATCCCTGCCCTTGTGGAGCTTACATTCTAGTGCGAACGGCAACAGTACATACGCTGAATAAGTAAGATGTGTACTTTGTTAAATGGCAATAAATGTTAGGGAGAAAAATTACAGGGGGTAGTTGAGGGAAGGTGGTGATTTTAAATAAGGTGGCAGTAGAGGCTTCTTGAGACAATGACATTTGATTCTTTATGGGAAGAGCATTCTGTTCAAAGGAATGGCAGGTGCAGAGGCCCAGGGGCAGGCTTTGTGGAAGGGATGGGGAGCTTCACACCAGCATTTTCAGCTTTTGATGCCTAAAATGAATATTCAAAGGAAGATATCTGAGAGGGGTGTGAATGCACCCCTTGCATTCCGAATTCAGGGGTGACTTCTAGACTGAGGGCCGTCAGCACATAGAGTGTTTATAGCTGTGAAAGTGGATACAGTCACCAGAGGAGGGAGTGTGCTTAGGGGAGCAGCCCCCTGGACCCTCCAAAATTTGGGAGTAAGGAAATCAGGAGGAACCAGCAAAGGGGGCTGAGGATAAAGTGGCAAATGAGGAAGGAGAAAAACTAGAATCCCAGAGGAGAAAGTGTTTCATGGAGAGGGGAGTGACAAGCTGTGTCAAACATTGCTGCTGGGTGAGAAGAGGGCTAAAAGTCAACCATGAGATTCTTAGTAAGGTAGAAGTCTTCAATGACCTTGGCAAGCTACCCTTGTTTTCCTTAGAACCTGTTCCTTAAATCCTAGGAGGAATATGGGTATTTACACCACCCCAGGCTGTGCAGAACCATCTCCAGTTGGGCTCTTCTAATGTTCAACCTACTCTTTTTTGCTTTGGAGGTAGATATAGATCTTGCAAATGATAGAGGCCAGATGAGGTGGTTCATGCCTGTAATCCTAGCACTCTGCAAGGCCGAGCCAGGTGGATTGCTTCAGCTCAGGAGTTTGAGACCAGCTTGAGCAAGAGTGAGAGCCTGTCTGTACTAAAAATAGAAAAACAAGCTGGGCATGGTGGTGGGCACCTGTAGTCCCAGCTACTTTGGAGGCTGAGGCAGGAGGATCTCTTGAGGTCAGGAGTTTGAGGTTGTTGTGAGCAATGATGCCATGGTACTCTATGGAGGGGACAAAGCGAGACTCTGTCTCAAAAAAAAAAAAAAAAAACTTGCTTTCAAACTAACTCTAATATAATGCGCAGAGTTTTTAAATGGATGTGATTGTTTATAAACATTTCATGTGTTTGTCCCCTCACATTCATTATTTCTCTTAGATTTTGGAAAGGGAATGAAAATCATGCTACTTTAAAGTAGTGTGAACGAATCAACATGCTTCCATTATGCTGAGGCAAACGTCTAGGTCATGGAGCGTTTTTCTTGTTGCTGAAATTCATATTCTCAGGATTCTCCTTGATCTTCTTCCAATGGAGTTTTTTTTTTTTTTTACATAATGCCTGTGATCAAATAATGCTTCTTGTTTTATCTCCATTTACTACAGAACAAAGAAAGAAGTCAAACCTAAAAACTGATCACCTACAGTACACTCGTTAAGATAGTGGTGGAGCTATTAGAATAAATATTCCACATTTGGAGCTCCAAGGCCAGAACTCACCTGAATTTGGGAACGTAAATGGTCCAGCCACTTTTATTTTATTTCATTTTATTATTCAGAGTGTTACATGCATATACACATTTTGGTTATAAAGTGTGTTTGTACATTTTAGAGCAAAGTTATAAGTATGCCCTTCATGTTGAATGTGTGCATTATACCTGCCCATTAGGTGTGGGTTAACCCAACCTTTCCTCCTCCCTCTCACCTGCCTGATTCCCATTGAGTTGACTTCCACACGTGCACACTAAGTGTTGATTGAATAGTTCCAATTTAGTATTAAGTACATGTAGGGTTTGTTTTTCCATTCTTGTGGTACTTCACTTAGGAGAATGGTCTCCTTGTACCTCCAGGTTGTTACAAAAGATACTAGCTCATTGTGTGTGTTATGGCTGAGTGGTATGCCATGGTATACATATACCACACTTTATTAATCCACTCAGGTATTCATGGGCACTTGGGTTATTTTCACATCTTTGCAATTGTGAGTTGTGCTGCTATAAATTATCATATGCAAGTATCTTTATGATTTTTATCTTTTTTTTTCCTTTGGGCAAATACCTAGTAGTAGAATTGCTGGATCCAATGATCATCTACTTGTAGTTCTTTGAGGTATCTCCGTTCCTCAGGTGTGCCAGTATTCCATGGAGGTCATACTAGTTTGCAGTCCCACCAGTGGTGTGTAAGTGTTCCCTTCCCCCACATTCTCTCCAGCACTCATTGTTTTGGGACTTTTGCCACTTTAGAAAACAGTTTTTTCAAAACTTAAACGTAAACTCATTGTAAGACCCAGACATTCTATTCCTAGACGTTTACTCAAGGAAAGTGAAAGCGTATGTTCACACAAAGCCTCATACATGAATGTTTATAGAAAGTATTAGTCATGGCCAAAATGGAAATACCCAAAATACTTACTAAAAGGTGAATGGGTGAACAGATTGTGGTATATTTATATAATGGCATACTACTCAGCAATAAAGAGGAATGAACTATTGGTGCATCTGAGAACTTGGGTGAACCTCAGAAATGTTAGGTTGGGCAGAAGCAAACTACAAAAGGGTGGGAAGGCCAGTGCCATGACTGGCGGTGGGACAAGATGTGTGCACATTCGCCAGAACTTGTTGAACTAGACTCTTAAAATAGATGAATCTATTGTATGTAAATCATGGTTTAGAAAGTTGGAAAAGCACATTAAAGAAAAAGTGATAATCTGCTCTAGTGGAGGTAAAGTCAGGTCAGCTGTGTTGTATGTTTCAGGATCAGTATTCAGAAGCATCTTAATTGTGGGTGAACACTCATCATAAGAACTTGTTTTTACTTTGGTAGGAGGAAATGATAACATCACTCTCTTGTTTTCTTTTGTTTGTCCTGTGAACGGTACAGAACCCAGTTAACTGGTCGGTTGGGTTCTGTGAGGAAAAGCTAACTGATGTCACCATACTGGACGAGGACAGCAGGGCGTGTAAGAGAGATTGCAGCAGGCTCCCCATTCACTTCTTCCTGGAATTGCTCATGTATTTTAGTAGCAATCAGAATAATTTGTGAGAAATGCCATTAAATGCCTAATTCTGTGCAAACAAGGTTGTGCTCCTCAGCTTTCTTCAATGTTAAAAATTTAAATCCTGCACAGATGCAACAAAAGGAGGACTTGTGCAATGTGTTAGGAACACTGAGTCCTGACTAGGAGTAAATGGGGGAATAAGCAGCACTCAAAACAGATCTGTCCAACATTCATCTGCAGTGAGGGAGGCTGGGCTCACACTGAAATCCTAGCACTCTGGGAGGCCGAGGCAGGAGGATTCCTTGAGCCCAGGAGTTTGAGACTAGTCTGAGCAGAAAGGAGACCCCCATTTCTACTAAAAATAGAAAAAATTAGCCAAGTATCATGGTGGACATCTGTGGTTCCAGCCTCCTGAGTAAGGAGGCTGAGGAGGAGGATTGGTTGAACCCAGGAGTTTGAGGCTGCTGTGAGCTGGGGCTAAGGCCACTGCCCTGTAGCCTGGGCAACAGTGGGAGACTCTGTCTTGAAAAAGTTGCAAAAAGTTGCAGTGGAGGGGTCATTGATTTTTTTTCACATTGTCACAGTCAAAACTTATTATTGGTTATGAACACCACTTCTGGTTTCTCTTATGCTATATACCTCTGGCTGAAAAAAGATGTTTGAGAGAGAGCAGTGAAAAGAATTTGTGCAGGCATAATTGTGAGAAACTGAGGCAGAATCCCATATGGCCAGGTTGGTTGCAAAAACCAACTGAGGTTACAATCCCGGTTGGTTGCAAAAACCCCCTGACCTAAGGTCAACCTGGTCAGTTGCGGGTGTAAAACCCCCCCTGACTTAAGGCCCACATGGGAGCAGAAGCTTGCAAACAAGTTTTCTGTACATCTTAGAAATTTTTTAATTATGCCTTGTGTAATATTGAAGTAACTGCCTCCAAATGGTGAGGCCAGCAGGGCAGGTATTCAATCCACCTCCCTCCTCCAAGCCTCAGACTTCATCAGATAAGAACAAAAGAAGTAACGGCTAACAACATGGTCTCCATTAAGTTATGTTAAAGGGATTATGTTCAAAAGGATTATGTTAGAAAAGTGATATCAGTTAAACTGTAGATTACCAGGGAGGAGCTGCTCACGAGATACTCACAAGATGTTTATTCATGAGATAGATTATGGATTGTAATGAATATTAATGAAGTCATTGGTGTACAGTGAGCATGTGCAGAGGGATTGTAATGACTATTAATGAGGTGCAGTGCGCATGTACACAGTGGACTATATAAGCCAGGAGAGAAAGAAATAAACTTGTCACATGCCTGAGAGAGCTGTGAACCCCTTTATTTAAATATACAATTTCAATATGCAGGTTTATGCTCCACAGCACCACTTCTCCATGAGACCCTAATGGCAACAATATACATTTAAAAAAAATCCAGGCAATGTCAGCCTGTTTGTGATAGCTGCTGAGTGAGGACTTCACTAGGCTTTTTTTGGCTGTGCTGATTTGCCTCCCATCCAGAAGTTCCTCCTCTATACCCTGCTGCCAAGACTCCAAGTACATTTTTTTCTATTGTATGAAGCATTTTTTGGCCTTTATGATATCTTTCCTCTAAATTCATATGACCCCTAAAGTTGGTGCTATTCTTTTATCAAATAATTATATTTTGTGACATTTCTTAAATCATTTTGGATTTATAAAAACAGTTTAATATCTTATATGCTTATTTTTTATTTACTTATTTTATTTTGCAGTTTTGGACCAGGGCTGGGTTTGAACCCACCACCTCCGGCATATGGGGCCGGCGCCCTATCCTTTTGAGCCACAGGCGCTGCCCTATAGATGCTTATTTTTATTAACATATATATATATATTCATACATATATATAAATTTTTAATTTCTTTGCTTTTTTGGTGTTGTTGTTGTCAAGACAGAGTCCCACCCTATGCCGTGAGCAGAGTACAGTGGCGTCATAGCTCACTGGCATCATAATGTTATACTCAGGCTGTGGGCATCCTGTCTCCGGAAGCTGCTGGGATTATAGGTGCTCACTGCTGCGCCCAGCTGGGTGTTTCTTTTTTTTTTTTTCTTTTTTGCTAGTTGGGGAAATGAACTCTTGCTCAGGCAAGTCTCAAACTCCTGAGCTCAACCGATTCTCTCTCCTCAGCCTCCCACAGTGCTGAGATTACAGGCGTGAGCGCTACAATTTGCACCTAGCTATAATTTGGTTTTTTGAACAAACATTTCTCCTTGGGGGCATAGACCATGCCAGAAACTTTTAAATCTTTTTTTTTTTTTTTTTGAGACAGAGACTCAAGCTACCACTGTGGGTAGAGTGCTGTGGCATCACAGCTCACAGCAACCTCCAACTCTTGGGTTTAAGTGAGTCTCTTGCCTCTGCCTCCCAAGTGCTGGGACTACAGGCACCCACTAAAACACCCCGCTATTTTTGGGTTATAGTTGGCATTGTTGTTTGGCAGGCCTAGGCTGGATTCGAACCCACCAGCTCTGACATATGTGACTGGTGCCTTAGCCGCTTGAGCTACAGGTGCCGAGCCTTAAATCTTTCCTATAATGCATAATAGGAAATATTTATGTAGATTGATATATAGATAATGTGATATATGCTATTTATATATATGTAAAATAAAATGCATGTATAAATAGATCAAGCGTAGTAGAACCTCTATTGACCACCCAAGGGACAGTAACAAACTGGTCAACCTATGGACATGAGGAGTTAGGCCTGTTAGGCCAGTTAGGCACATGTGGTGCCTGTCTGGTCTGTGAGCATTAGGTCATCTTAAGGAGGTGGTCAGTGTGGGGAGTTGGTCAGCTATGGAGGTTCTCCTATATGCTTGATACACTTAACAATATGCATTTTTTGAAATATTTTATTCTCTACCATCACCAAGAACACAACCAAGTAAACTATTGTTACAGAATTTTGACTTCCCTTCTTCCATTTAGTTTTATTTGATGTTTAAAACTTCCCTTTCTTATTCAAAGCCCAAATCCTTTCAAAATGTTTAAGTTTAAAAAAATTGCCAGTCAGAAGTTTGCCATGCATTTAGAATTATGCATTACAAATGATTTAAGAACAATGCATCTTTGTGTGACAAGAAAAAGTGTCCAATTTTATGATCTGTAGTTTATTTAGTCTTTTGAAATTTTTAAATTGGCTTGCAGATATCAATGAGTGCCTGGAGGACAATCGTGTCTGCCAGGGAGGAGACTGCATTAACACGGAAGGGTCGTATGATTGCACTTGTCCAGAGGGATTCCAGCTAACTGATAACAAACGGTGTCAAGGTACTTGTCATTTTTTTACTTACTTCATTAGTGCCTCCATTCTGCAGTGCTTCCCCATGATACTCTGTGGTTTTGCCACTTGCTTTATATATAAATAATCTGTCAGTTTGTATTATTAAAATACTTCTCTTGGGTCTGCCTCAAGTCTGGGAAGGCATCACTTTGTCTCGAACCGTGTCAGCTGAAACTCCACTCCTGTCCTAACTGTGCCCTCCTCACTTCGCATGGTGCTGGGCTGAGAGCACCCGTGCTTTGCTCTTCTTCCATTTACCAACCTTGGAACTGGATTCTACATTATCTCTTCAGCTTGTTTAGGTCCTTGTGAGAATATTTCATTTTGTCCCATAGTTGATGTTTATCTGTCCTTTTCCAGGTCCCTGTTTCTACCCACTTTTGCTTTTTTTTTTTTCCTAAAATTTGGGCAAACTGGGTCCAAATTATGAAGGATGAAGTTTTATATTTTTTCAAAGTGCTCTCACATTTAATCTCCCAAACAGTACTGTGGACACAGGTACCAATAGGAACACAGCAACACAACACAGGTACTAGTAAGAACAATCTCAGTCACAGCTTTCCTCGTGCTTCTTCAGTGTGCTGAGTGCTGGCGGTATCTCCCAATTCTTACAGCAACTTAAGAGATAGATACCTCTCCTATGTGCATGAGCAGCTGAGGCTCAGAAAAGCTGGTTGCCATGCCCGTCTCTCATGAGAAGTAGAGCTGAGATTTGAACTCAGGTCTTTTTCCTATGTAGCCATACCAGTTAGTATGACATTCGTAGTCAAAAGAAAGATGACATTAAAATGAAGTGGTTTTTCTCACAGGATAACACATCGAGTCATTTTGATACTGTGGCTAAAAAATTAGGTTGTCTTGATCCTGCTGTCCCAGTATTTTTACCTATATCTGCCTGCCCCACATGTTTTTCTGTATTTACTAGTCTTAATAAATCTATGCCTATGTTTCCGTTGAAAACTCACACTTATATCTATGTATTTCTGATACTCAGATAAATGTTCTTTTTTTCTTATTATTCCTCTGCCATTACTAAATTTTCCAGTATATTCCAAAGTGCAAATAAATAAAATATTTTTGGAGTTTTTCTTTATCCACTGTTAATGAGCATGCACAACTTTTCTGGATTGCCATAAACTCTGTCTCCTCTTAGATGTTCCAAATAGGAATATTCTTGAAGGAGAGGATAGTTTCTGCTCTCTAAGCTATGGGGCTAGAATATTGTTATATCATATGTCTATATAATTGTCCACACCCAGCTGTGTGTTGCCATCATAAAGCAATATCATGAATTTAAATTCTTTAATTTTTCTAGTGCAGTAATTGTGCCTGGATTTAATGCAGTAGAGAAGGAACATTTGAATTACAAATTTATGTGAGAATATTTCCACTTTGGGGCTTTTACATTTTAACAAAATAAATCTTGATTTATATAAAAATACCAACAGATTGAAAAAAAAAGAAAAGAAACTAAATGTAAATCCTATTTTTATTACAAGCTTTATGGCTTAAAAGCAAAACTTTTTTTCTAATTCCTCTTTGGTAACAATTTCTTTTAGCCAAATCGAGGCAAAACCCAAGTTTTAGTATGAATGGCCCAAGGTTTCACATCGCAAATGTTACAACTTCTAGAATTAAATCACAGGGAACTAACTTAGTCATCCGATTCATTAATTGCCCTTCTGTAGTCTCTCAATATATAAAATTTATGTCTATGGTTTGATATCAGCTCTCAAATATGTGATTGCCCCAAACAGAGGGGGGTTTATTGAGTATCAGTCATCATGAAATTGGCTTCATTCTCTGTCACACTTATTCCTATATGTCTGTTTGAAAACTGTAAATCTAAATAAGTGAAAAGCATTTGTGAAGCAGATCTTAGAACTGTTTTAGGGTAGTGTCTGTGAATTTGTCTTATCAGCTTCCTTCTCCTATTGGAGGGTCTTTCTGATGGCATAGACACTCTCCTTTGTCTCTTTCCACTGTCACTGAAGGCAGCCTTGCCATCTTTCCCTCTGCCTGAAGTCAGTAGCCAACTTTTCCCTAATCCCAGGATCATCCCAGCATTCTCTAGATAGGCATAGATTTCACAGTTTAATTCTGAAAAATGCACTCAACAGCAGTGCTGATTACCATGGACATGTTTGAATAAGAATCTGTATTAGGCACAACCTGTAAACCTTACCTGATATTCTGAAGATACTTTCACATACAGTAAGGCATTTTCAATTGGAAGTGTGTTTAAGATTCTTTTACTCCCGCAAAACTAATGATGATATATAGACAGTATGGAGTTTCCATGTTAATAGTCTCTTTAGGAATGTGGCAGGATACATTAGAGATTCAAAACACAGTTCAGTTTCATGTTTTGACTCACATGTGCCAAATTGTGAATTTCTGTGGAATCTCGGACCCATGAAGGAAACCCAATTTAAATATAGTCTGGCTTTCAGCTCCGAGTTACTAGCAGCATAGTTTAGAAATGCCTCACTAAGTACAATCCAAATTGAATGCATATGTTCCAGATATTCATGTTGTTCTTTCTTAGCAGTTTCCTGGAAAAAAGTCTGGGAATTCATCTTCAGTTCCTGTCATCAACCTTTTTAGATAATTATTTGTTAATCAGTGACCTGCTTTGACGCAAGAACTTTGTGCACATTAATTCTCTATGCAAAGTTACAAAGCAGGTAGCTTTGAAAGGACCACATTGAGGCATATAGAAAAATAAGGAGGCCTCGGATAGCTGCTAGGTCTTGACAAGGTGGATAAGGATTTGGGGCTTGAGCCCCAGGCCAGTGGAATTTTGTGGCATTTTCTTGCCCAGATATCAGAAATTTTATAAAAGAAGTAAAGAATTTCACAGAGTGAAATCATAATGAGAAGTAGACAAATAGGAAATGATTCACCGATCTTCCTTGAAATAGCAGAAAATTAGTGACAGTAACAAGAATAGGAGGATTATTAAGAAAATAGGAGTTGTTTCTCCTTGGCTTCTTATTTTGGTTTAGCAGTGACTAGGCCAAATGGTCTGAATTATAGGGCAGATGAAATGGTAAAGCGTTCAGGATTACCAAAGAGAAATGGATAAATCAATAATTGTCGCAATTTCCATTGTATAATGATATCAAGTCAAAAAGAAGAGCCCCAGGAGAGGCAGGGAAAGGAGTGACTTTATTGAGGACCCCAAAGGTGGTGGCTCGACATGTTCTAGAAGTCACTAGGAAGAGCTCATAATCTATAGTACCAGGGGTCCTCAAACTTTTTAAACAGGGGGCCAGTTCACTGTCCCTCAGACCATTGGAGGCCTGGATTGTGGGCCCCGGGATGAGTCAGCTGCTTAAGCAGGATAGGCAATGGTGGCAAAAACACCCAGCAGGCCAGATAAAGGACCTAGGCAGGCCACATGTGGCCCGTGAGCTGTAGTTTGAGGATGCTTGATCTATACCTTTTCCCTGTGCCTGTTAAGCTTTGCACTATTTGTGTGGGTTCCTATATTAAGGACCTCTTTAGTGAGAGCTCAAGGAAGGCCTATGAGACTTCAGGAAGACAGGAAAATGACCTTGGTGGGCCTGCCACCTGGATAGTGCTAAAGACTTGTGATCATTTGTTAACCCTAATTAACCAAAAGAACCTTAATCAATCACTGTTAAGTTAGGCTATAAACATAACTGAGACATTTGGTGATGGACGAACATTCATGAGACACTGCCTGTGTACAGTACTAGGAGTTAGGCTCCGAGTTAAAACAGGCGGTTCATCTCGGGAGCAGTCAGTAAGTCAGTATAATGAGGGACACACGGGTCAACCAACAATTAAGTAGTACCATTATGAACTGGTGAACCTTCAGCTTCCTTACGTTGGGATCTTGGCCACTGTTCGCCAATATAGTTAGAACAAATGTGAGAACCGTTTCAGTTACCCTAAATACTCCAGTGTTTAGCAGTGCCTGGTGACCCTGGCCCCAGGGGCATAATTACGCACTTGGAAGACAAGCTGAGGTCAAGACTCGTCTAACTGCTGTGTGATCTCTCCATGAATCTTGACAGCAGTGGCTGCTGCTTTTGACCTTAGTTGTGTGTTAGGCGCTGTGCTGAGTGCTTCATCCTCCTCCGCTAGTTTCATCATCCCAAAGCCATACAAATACGAGCATCCCTGGTCTAAAAGACCTTCTTTTACTTTTTCTTTCTCTTATTCATTTTCAGTGAGATGTAGACTGGAGTGTATTTCATTGACATATTCAGACATTAGTGAAGTACCGCTTATGAGCCAAATGTGATTAAATAAGACAGTTCAGCTTTGCCCTTGAGCAGCATTCTGGGGATGGACGGGCAGGGGTGTAACAGGGTGTTACCGGCTGGAACAGAGTTGTGTTCATGGCGATGAGAGAGGACAGAGGAATACACAGCGTTCTCACCAGTGGGAACTATTTCTCACCCGTTCACTCAATTAGAACATTCTTCAAGCCTCCAGCATGTCTAAAATAAGGGTACCTGTAAGTTGAACCTATGAAATTGCTGTTTTGGTAGGTCAGAAATGGTTGAACGTTGGTTATTTCATGAGTCACCTGAAGTAGTTTTTCTCTCATGACAGTTCAACCTGTTTTGTGGCCTCATTAAGTGCACAAATAGTACAGCGGTGCCACGGCATAAACATACATCCATTTCCTAACAGCTTTTCTTTACCGTGTGTCTGGTAGCACATGAAAACAAATCAGCTTCTTCCTCGTGATTTGAAACTCTCTTTTAAATTTCAGATATTAATGAATGTGAACAGCCAGGGCTCTGTGGTCCTCATGGGGAATGTCTGAACACAGATGGTTCTTTCCACTGTGTCTGCGAACAGGGCTTCTCAATCTCTGCAGATGGCCGCACGTGTGAAGGTAAAGTGACCTCTAAGGAATCGCCTGGTTATTGTGCAATAAAGCAGAGAAGATCTTGCTCTCTGTTTAAACCAGTAAAGACTTTAAGATACTAAGAGGTACTCATAATTCAAGGCTTCAAAGTATGTGTGTATCAAGCGACTCATACTTGAAAGCATAGCTCAGGGTTTGCTGGGCTTTATGAATAAGATAACCTATGGTTACGATGGTGGAAATTCTCACAGATGCTTCCAGGGCTAGTACTGAGTTAATGAGTCAAAATGTACAGGGACTGATGAATTTAAACACAACGGAGAACTGTGGCAATTTCCCCATTGTACCCTAAGACTCTTACTCTTTACATTGGGTTTTATGTAGATCATCTTGATCATCGTGTTTATAAGAAATAATGTCTTGCTGGATTTCTCTGTATCCTTGTGAATAGAGATTTTTCTAGAACTATTCCTCTAATATCCTAATTTTTAAGCCAGTATATTTACTTATTGGTAGATTGTTTTTAATTTAAAAATGTTATAATTTCAGAATATTAGGGAGTACATGTGTTTTGTTTACATACTTTGGTTTTTGTACAGATAGAGTCAGTTTTAAGTATGCCCTGCACCCAGATAGTATGCACAGTACCCATAGGTGTGAATTGGCCCATATCTTCCTCCCCCCCACGGCAGCTGATGACTTACATATGTGCACATAATAGTTGCTCGGTCAGTTCCAGCTTGGTATCGAGTACTACTCCATGTGTTTGTTTCTCTATTCTTGTGATGCTTCACTTAGAAGAACGGTTTCCATTTTCATCCAGTTTGTCAGAAAAGATACTAGATTGCCACTTTTTATGGCTGAGCAGTATTCCATAGTATGCATGTACCACGTTTTATGAATTCATTTGTGTACTGGTGGGCACTTGGGTTGTTTCCGCATTTTTGTGATTGTGAATTGTGCTGCTATAGCCATTCAAGGGCAGGTGTCCTTTTTATAAAACAGCCCTTTTTACTTTGGGTGTAGACCCAGCAGTGAGATTACTGGATCCAAGGGTCGGTCTGCTTTAAGTTCTTTGAGGCATCTCCGTATGGTTTTCCATAGAAAATACCTCAATACCGTTGTACTAGTTTGCAGTCCTACCAGTAGTAGATGCTGAGAGGAAAGGACTTTTAAACCCTGCCAGTAGATTTATTTGCCTATAAGTGTTTATGGTTCCCTAAGAGCTAAGCCAGTTGTAAGACATTAAGGTAACACCATTAGCTTCCTTTGTGCAACCCCTACGTGTTTGCAGGGAATACAGCACTGGTTATTTTCATAACATTTGTGTTCTTGATGACCTACTGTAGTTCTATAAATGGAGGAATAATTTATCTGAACCATTTTAAAAGTAAACTGAGAAGATTCTTCCTAAATATAATTTCAGTTCATCTCTTTGAGAATCTATGTGATTGAAGCACAGCTAATATTTTAAAGAAGTAAATTGCAAGAGTTCTGTTCTGGGTCAAAGACAGTACCCAGATTCTTTGCTTTAAAAAGTAGTACAACAGGAAGTATCTGCTCTCCTTGCTAGTACCAGAAGGGAACCAGGCCAAGGACCAGCAACCAGGTTCATCTGAAACTAATTATTATATTGGGAGGAATAAACTGGTCTTATAAAAAGCAGGAGATTGTTGAACTTGCTTTCCTGCTGAGCAGACAAAACATAGATACCAGATTTGGCTTCGGGTGGAAGTGAGATAGCAGGGATTGAGCAAACAGGTTGAGGGGTTTGGAAGGGATCAGAAGGTGGGGAGTGGAGGAAAGCACCATAAAAATGTGGGTGGTGAGAGATTTCTAAGGAATCCATACTTCGGTGGCTCACAGTTTCTGTTAATTTTATATTTAGAGCTCGAAGACTAGAGCTTTCAGAAAAGACATTGTGTGAATGCGTATCTTCTGGGTGGAGAGATTCCAGTATTCCCCAGCTGAGGAAAAGGGGGCTAGTCCACCCACACCACTGATCAAACAGATTTGCAGAATCTCTCAATTCAGAAAGATACACATTTATTTACTTGATTAGCTCTAAATCTTGGATGGTACAGTCTGCCTTCACTAAAAAGTGGTTCAAGGTATTACTGCCAATAAAAACATAAGTCACCTCAAGTGTGTACTGGTCAAAGCTTTTGTTCTGAAAGAATATGCCACATATATAAATATATTCACGTTTATTTTGTCTTTTGTACTTCCTGATTTTTATGTAATTCTGTACCTTTTTAAACACTGATTTCTGCAACTTGAGAGTTCCATAATCATTCTGATTTAGTTGCAGCTCTAATTTGTTGGTCATTTACTTGGCAAAAACTTGAACTTAAAAATGTGTTTTTCGAAAACTTGTAGTGCTTTGTGAATTACTGTGCTCACTGAGTATCCTGTCTTTGCCACTGGTTCCATGCTTGCTTACTCCAGAGACTAGACAATTCTACAAGGAATACAGTAGGCAATTCAGATCATGTTGGTATATTGGAGTATAAGTAGAAATCTCCATAATTACTTGACATGTTGTTCTCTTTCTAGAATAAGTTCTGCAAGGATTTTACTTTCTGTGGGCTTAATCCAATCTATTAAATTGGACCAGATTTTCTTTTGTTGGACTTAGGCTGACACTATGGCAGTAGCACTATGTCCTGACTCTACCCTTGGCTGTGGTGTAGGACTAAGCCAGCTCCTGTGATCAAGATTTAGCAACGAGGCTGATGTGTGGCAGGGATTTAACAGCGGAGCTGTTGTGCATAGTATTTAAATGAGCAGTGAGAAGTAGCTGGCACTCTTTCCTCATGCCGTTCCCCAGCTTCCTTCTGAACTTCTGTTAAAGCAGCCGAAGCCAAGCTGACCCTAGATGTACCCTGCTATAAGTAGAGCTGAATGAATCTCATAGCGCTAAAGGAAGGGGCACCTTCCCTGATTTCCCATGGCTTGGAGAGCTGGCAGCACCTACTCATAGTTACTGAAGCACAGTGAAGAGGCAGCCTCTGTAAACATGAATATCTTATGCAGCACGGCAGGTTCTGGAGCAATAAAATTGGCACCACCAGCCTCCTCCTTTCTCTCACCTGCCTGAGTTGAGTTTCCCTACTCTGAAAATCCCCAAAGCCCCCAAATCCCAAAGTTTTTGAGTGCCGACATAATGCTCAAAAGAAATGCTCATTGGAGCGTTCCGGATTTTCGATTTTTGGATTGGGGGTGCTCAACAGGTGAGTATTACACAAATGTTCCAAAATCCAGAAAGTAAAAATAAAAATCCAAATCTGATGCATGCACCTCTACTCCCAGGCATTTTGGATAAGACATACTCAACCTGTATGTGACACTCTGGGAAGCCATACGTGGGAGAGAACAGAGCAACACACTACTATTCAGAATTAAAGTGGAGTGGGAAGTAGGGGGCCGGGGACAGCTCCTAGTCATTTATTAATTCACTTAACCAATGCTCACTGAGTGCCCGTCTGTGCCAGACACCATTCTGAGGGCAGAACACACGCAGTTGTCATCTACATGGAGCCGCATTCCAGGAGGAGAACTGGGAACAAATAAGCAAATAGTACGTGTAGCAGGTGTTTATATTTACATCACATGGCTCAGTTCTGCTTTCTGGATGTAAGTCCCCGCAGAGCATGGTGTGCCATGTATAATGGAAGACACAGGTAATTTTTCCCGAATCTTAGACTTGGATGTCAGGAAGTGAGAGAGGAACAGGGCCGTGTGGATCAGCTTCTTCCTCTGCCCTCCCCCGGCCCCTGTGTTGCCGTCCATTTCCTGCTACCTTATTTCAACAGCCAGAGCCGTTATTTTGTGTATAAAAACAAAGGGATTTTTTAATCGTTCATTCAACTCCCTGCTTTATATCCCGTTTTACCATATCCATTTGTTTAAGAAAATTGGACTCTTCTTTGCCTTTTGCTCCCCCTTTTTGTTCTTGTGGAGTCTAATTCACATGAAAAGTGCTCATCATTGCAATCACCAGCTGACTCGGAGTTTGGTTCTCTTCATCACCATCAGAAAATGTGTGAGTGGGAGAAAGTAGGCAACCCATGGCAGGCGGAGGCCTAAGGGTCGGCACTTTGTCCCCAACCCTGGGGACGTGCCTCCTACTCTCTGACTTGGCATCACGGCATTCCCGTGCCTCCCCCTTTGCCGTGTCAGCCAGGATCCGCTATGCTCTCCCCGCCACGTGTGTAGGCTGAGAGAGGGCTTGTATGCCTACAGGGGAGTTGGGTACATCACAGGCCTCTAGGCCTCACTGGACCGGTCAGCTACTCGTATGACAGAATGGCCATGTCCATCTACAGAGACCTTGGGAGCCCAACTGGCTGGAACAGATGGAACACTAGCCGCTTGTGGGACCAGGAGCCTCCCCTCCATTGTTTGCCGTAACTAGGCCTTCAGAGCTCAGCCACGTCACTCCTTGAAGCCCAGATGCTTGTTCATTCATTCATTCTTTTGACAAATATTCGCCTGTCTTCCCGTCTGCCAGCCACTGTTTTAAGTACTGGTACTACAGTGGCAGTGAACAACAACAGAAACAAAAAAATCCCCCACCTTCTTACAGGCGATAAACCTCTAGGAAAGGATGTAAGATATGAATGACAAGCCTGTTTCGGGGGGAGTAGAGCAGACGAAGGGGCAGCTGAGAGTAGAGAAGAAGAGGGAGAAGCTGCCGGGGCACTACGAGGGCTTCAGAACTGGCCGTTGTGCCTTCGTAAGTGAGTTTATAGAAGAAATGGTGACATTTTGTGTCTGAGTAGAATAATGAAGCCGTATTAAGCTCCTGTTGTGTTCAAACTGGTATTCTACTGGCAAAGTGGTAAAAACTCATCAATAAATAGAGAGGCGTGAGATGGCTGGCGAGGGCCTTCTCCCACGGCCAATGTGAATTCTGCCCTCCAGACGGGAGTAAACGATCAGGTGAGCGACACCAAGTGCGACCCCTCCCGTAACCGTGGACCTTGGCGATAACGTGCCATCTGGTCTAACAGATGTCTCAGCAGGATGTCGATAGCGGCAGATCCTCGGGGGCAGGGCAGGGAGAGCAGGGTGAATGTGGGAACTCCGTACAGTCCCGCTATGAACCTAAAACTGCTCTCAAAAATAAAGTCTGCATAAAAAATCAGTCACCTTTCTGGTATCACCCATTTTTTTTTTTTTTTAAAAAGAAACATCAACAATCCTTCATTTGTTTTCTCTACTTCACTCCCTGGATGGTGGTGGTGATGATGATGCTGTTTCTTATTTTCAAAATAATACCCTGGACTGAATGTGTGGTCAGCAGCTTCTGCTCCTGGCTTTCAAAACAGTTCGAATGCTGATTTAGAAATTGAGAGCTGAGAGGTTGGAAGGGCTTGCCTTCCATATCTAGCATGAACTCCAACTCCTGCAGTATTTTACCAAAAGAATGCAAAGAATTAAGTCCTCTGACAACTATGGAGACGAATCCCATAACCTTCTCAGGCACTCACTATAAACCAGTCCTTGCTAACGCATTCATCTGGAAGATAAAACAGCAAATCCAGCTGGTAGAGACGGCCCCTTCCTTGGAGTAAACTGCAAGTCCAGAGATCATGACCAAAAGAAAGTGGGTTCGGGCAGCGCCTGTGGCTCAAAGGAGTAGGGTGCTGGCCCCATATGCCGGAGGTGGCAGGTTCAAACCCAGCCCCGGCCAAAAACTGCAAAAAAAAAAAGTGTAAGAAAGTGGGTTCAAACTCCTAGGCTAATTTTTTGTTCCTTGGAAACCAGAAAACACAGAAAAGGCAACACTACCAAATCAACAGATAACAAATTGGGAACAAACACGGCTGTTTTCAGGGTTTTAGGTACCTTTTCTTCCAACGGGGTAGGATGTGAAAGCTTAAAGCCGTGGTTGACAACGTTCCAGAGCAATTGGTGGTTTTGCGGCATTAACACAGAACTTTATCACCAAAGAGAAAAATATTTTTGAAAATCACTTAGCCAAGTAGGACACTGAGGTACCCTGACACAGTAATATATTACGTCTGGTTGTTTGGCCTAAAGATTTTTAGGTTTTTAAAAGTTGTAGGGTCTGAAACTGCAAAATCTGCTGAAAGATTGTGACTCAAGTGTTTCTTTTGTGAAGCGAGGGCATTGACTTGAATGTCGGGATCCATTCTCCTCCCACATAGAAAAGGAAGAAGGCGCGTACAACATTCCAGGTAAGAAAAGGCAGCGGCTTCCAGCTACAGGGGCTACTGTTCACACTCAGTCTCCCTGTGAATGTACTTCTGCAGAAGGGAGTGAAAACGGATGTTTAAATCATTAGGGAGAGAGCTGAGGAAATTTTGCTGGAATAAGCTCCTTTTGGACCTGGAATGCCGATTTTCCATGCGTCGTGTGGTTGTCTTCCGTTTATCAACATTTCTATAAGGAAATTCATAATAGTAGCAAGAAACTCAAGAGCTTTTCCGAAGCCTTTTTTTTTTCTTATTTTAATCACTGCTGACCTTTCAAACCCCAGAGCTATGGAAAATCATCTGTTCATAGGAGAAGTAAGCACTTTCCTTTTAGCCTAAAAGTTGGCAAGGGCCTGCCAGAAAGTGAAGTCCGTGCCTGAGCAAGCTGCCTGCACACTTGACCCTGCTCGTGCCCACTGCACTGGGCTGCCTGCATCGATTCTGGGGCGTCTTTGCATGTCATCAACAACCTGTGCTTTTGTTAGATCACAGAAGGCCATTGTGAACAGTTCTTTGAATACTTTAGGCCTAAATTATAATAGCTCATATATTGATTCCAGAAACAGCTACTTGTTAGACGTGTGACTTGATAGAACATTAAGCAGTTGTCTTGGCCGCCCAGTGTGAGTGGACTAGGGATACTTCATTTATCTGATTTCATGACTTCATTAAAACAGCAGCGACAACAATAATAATAGCATTCACTGAGTTCTTCAGAGCTACACTCTGTGTACCAAGTGTATTGTACCCATTTTCTCATTGAACCATCACAACAAACGGATAGGCAGGTTAAGGATTAATTAGAGTGATACAAGAAACTGCTCAAAATGAGGAAATTCATCCTGCTAATTGTTCTTCTTCACTCCCTTACTCTGCTTCCTTGACTTACTATTCTTTGTTAGACACCATTGCTGGATGCTAAGGCCAGTGACCCAGGAATCGTTTTCTGTGTTATTTACAGCTCTGTATGCCACCAGGAATACAGACACGGCTTTACTTAGAATGGGGTGATGTTCTGATTCTACTCACTTTTAAGTCGAAAGTATTATAAGTCATAAATGCATTTAATACACCTAACCTGCTGAACATCTTGGCTTAACCTCGCCTGCCTTAAACATTCTCAGGATACTCACCTGAGCCTGAAGTTGGGCAAAAATATATAATACAAAGTCTATTGTATCATAAAGAATACAAAGTCTATTGTATCATAAAGTGTTGCACAGCTCATGCAATTTATTGAATATTCTACTGAGAGTAAAAAACAAATCTTCATAGGGAGCTCAAAGTATGATTTCTACCAAAAGCATATAGCTTTCACATGATTTGTTGTAAAGTCAAAAAATCCAAAGCAGAACCACCAGTAATTAGTTAGGGCACCATAAATATTTGGTGACTGAATGAAGGGAGGAGGAGATGGTCTGTAGGTCACCCTAGACTATTAGAAAACATTCCTGATAAAATGACTCCCAACTGAGCATGTTTTATAATTTTGTGAAGCCTTAATTCTTGCGAAGACTTAATTCTCTAAAGCATACCTTTAAGAACTATTGGGCACAGCTGTGGTTAAGAAGCTTGGCTGTGGAATTTGAGTACACGGGCTTGAACTCTCGATCTAGCTCTTCTAAGCTGTATGAACTTGAGTAAGTTACTGAACCCTGAGTGCCTCAATTCCCCGTCTGTATAAGGAGGGTGGTAATAATGCCTATATGAAGTCAGTGTGTGTCCTTGTGCATCACTTTAAATCAGAGCCTGGTCCATAGAGCACGCTCAATGAATGTGAGTTCTCATTATTTTAGCCACATGTTTACACTTGTAAGTTACTGGTGAGTTACTGTAGTCCTTCCTTATCCTCAGTTTTCACTGTGACTCACAGTCAACTAAAATCCAAAAATATAGTATTTTGAGAGAGACAGCATTTACACAGTTTATTATAGTACATAGTTATAGTTGTTCTACTTAACTATTATTTATTGTTGTTAATCTCTTACTGTGCCTAATGTCCAAGTTAAACTCTATTATAAACATATATATATATGAAAAAAACATAGTCTATATAGCACCATATTATCTGTGGTTTCAGGTACCTTCTGTGGTCTTGGAATGCATCTGCTCTGAATAAAGGGGGACAATTATATTGTCATTTGTTTCCTTGGTGTGTGAGTACGTAAAAGGAGGGAACTTTTAACACCTATTTATTTTTATGATATAGGTGTTTATGAAATATATAATGCAGAGATGAAATAAGCCTTTATGCATGAAATTGGTAGTCTCAAGTCCAGGTCTGGATGTCAATGAATTGCCACATTCTATCTATTTATAAATGCCAAATGTATTAAAAACCATATAGACTGTAGTACAGTAATTCATGTGTTGTGTAATTTGCTTTAATCCTTTACCCTTCATTGTCCCCAAGAGTTCTGTGTGACTCTCCCTAGTCATCCACTAAGTATTTCAAGTTTTAAGTCATGTCATGTGTCAGTCACTTGTAAATGGATGGCCGCTGCTGAGGCTTGTTTGCATTTAATTTAAGCATTTGGAAACATTATTGCTAGAGGTATGCTGTCTATTTTCTGTGGTTTTATAACTAATCTTTCTTGGCCTCCTATTTGAATATAGAAAGAGAAAAATTAGAATAGTGAAAAAAATGAGGGTTTTTTTGGCTGATTTTATGTTGCCTCTGGGGCCTAAGTGTCAGAAAGATGAATCTGGGATTTGATATATTTGGCCTATGCTTAGGACTTTCTTTTAGTTAGTCCAACACCATTTAGTGTAAGAGAGACTATGTGAGAAGAGAAAGCACACAGCATGCTCTAAATTTAGAATAAGGGTTTTTGTTTTTTTTTTAAATCCAGGTATAAAAATGCAAAACTATTACATTAATGCAGGGATAATCCAAATGGTGGTAAATAAATATATTGAGACAAAGTAATGGTACATTTGAAAAATTTATAACAGTGTACAAACATGAAATGTGTATTTCATATATACAGTAGAACCTCCTCCCTACACTGACCACCTCCTCAAGGTGACCTAATTTTCATAAACCCGACCTGCACCACATATAGGTATCAGCACAGTAGGCCTAGTTCTTTATGTCGATTACCTCTGTATGTTGACCGGTTTGTTACAGTCTCCTGGATGGTCAACTTACAGAGGTTCTACTGTGTTATCTTTTGTGAATAATTGTGTCAGAAGACATATGCAATTGAAGTTCAGGATATTTTTCATTAGCACGTTTCCTGAATGGCAGGGAAGTTATTTATAATGGAGCTAAAACACTCCACTTTTTGTGATAGTGCTTATGAGTCTTTGCTAATAGGAGTAAAAAACGTGAATCCTCCCTCCCTCCCTCCCCTTCCCTCCTTCTTACTTCATTCCTTACCCTTCTTTCTTTCCTTCTTTTTTCCCCCTTCCTTCTCCCTATCCCCTCGCTCCCTTCCTTCCCTCCCTCCCTCCCTCCTTTCCTTCTTCTTCTTAATTCTTCAGTTTAAATTTTTTTTTTTCACAGTTTTTGGCTGGGGCTGGGTTTGAACCTGCCACCTCTGGCATATGGGGCCAGTGCCCTACTCCTTTGAGCCACAGGTGCCGCCCTCTTCACTTTAAATTTTTTTTTTATCAGATTGTCGCTTTAAATTTTTTTTTATTTTATTTTTATTAATTGATCTCTGTATACATTGATGCAAACATGGGGTACATTGTGCTGTTTCATATACAATTTGAAACACTTTCATCAAGCTGGTTAACATAGATTTCATGTCATTTGGTTAATCATTGTATCAACACATTT
>CAUYQV010133415.1:0-13065 GCA_963574575.1 Galagoides demidoff | reverse complement strand
ATCTCAGGAGGGCAGTAATGGGATTACTTCTTGTACTGCAGTTTAGACAGATTCTAAAGCAGTGGTTCTCAATCTGTGGGTCGCGGCCCCTTTGGAGGTTGAACGACCCTTCCACAGGAGTTGCCTAAATACATCCTGCATGTCAGATACTGTGTTTCCTCCCAAAATAAGACACTATCTTATATTTATTTTTTCTCAAAAAGACACACTAGGGCTTATTTTCAGGAGATGTCTTATTTTTATTAAGTATAATATAACAATCTACATTTATTCAAATACAGTTAAGTCATCTTCTGGAACATGACAGGGGGAGCTGACCTTGTTGGTGGGGCTGGTACTAGTGATGCGTGAACTCCCTTCCCCTAGCTGTTTGCACCTGCCCAATAGGATGCCTGTGACTGTGGTTACCACACACGCACCTGTGCAAGTGCGAACGGTGGAGAAAGGAGCTATGGCAGATAAAAACTATTCCAGTCTTCCTTATAGGGCTTATATTTAACAAGTGCATAGAAATCCTGCTAGGGCTTATTTTGGGGGTAGGTCTTATTTTCGGGGGAAACATGGTATTACATTGTGATTCATAACAGTAGCAAAATTACAGTTCTGAAGTAGCAACGAAAATAATTTTATGGCTGAGGGGTCACCACAAAATGAGGAACTGTATTGAAGGGTCATAGCATTAGGAAAGCTGAGAACCACTGGTGTAGAGTGACAGCAAACTCTTCTTACTCCACACCTGGCCTGGAGATCAGCCTCTCTGCCCATGTTGAGCTGAAAAACAGTCCTGCCCCAGCCCAGGGTGGGGGCAATTATAACGCTGGCAAACAGGGGCAAGGGTAAAACACAGTGGCAGATGAATATGATAGGATTATGGATATAGGGGGAGCCTGAGAAAAGGAAAGGGGGGCAGAATCAGATGGACTAAACAGTCACCCTGATAATGAAACAGACATATGCAAATGAGACACAATGAGAGAGCAACCTACATAGCCATAGAAAGAAATGAAGAGGAGCAGGGAAAAAATAGGAGGAAAGCTAAAGAATTTTTTTGCAGTTTTTAGCCAGGGCTGGGCTTAAACCCGCCACCTCTGGTATATGGAGCCAGCACCCTACTCCTTTGAGCCCCAGGTGCTGCCCAAGAACTTAATTTTTTAAGAGTGGCAGATTAAAAAAACAAGTGTGTATGTGTGTGGGTGTTAGTGATACCACACTGCCACCATTTGCTATAATTTAACTTCCTACCTTACTTTGGAAGTAGATGCAATCTTTAAAACCACTTTCCCACAATTTGAACATACATCTCATTTTATAGAGTGAAAAAAAAAACACTTTCATGGAACAAGAGCCCTAACTGTGGTCTTCAAGGCTATCATGTTTAAAGATTCTAAAAGTCCCCATCATTTTTGTACCAATAGGCATACTAAACACGCATTGGTAGTTAGTACTTCCCCCATAGGCCAGGGAAAATTAAACTGAGGGCTAGATGTACCCAAAAGGTGCCCGATCTCTAATGTTAAATTTCAGTAAAGCAAATAATATAAAAAATTCCTGTACCGCTCACAATTGTATCGATCACTTTCTGAAATTAGGAAATACATAGCCTTTTGGTGTCCTTTAGTATAGTTAACATATTTTTACCATAATACCTTATTCTTGGGACAGTGCCTGTGGCTCAAAGGAGTAGGGCGCTGGCCCCATATGCTGGAGGTGGTGGGTTCAAACCCAGCCTGGCCAAAAACTCCAAAAAAAAAAAATGACCAACCTTATTATTTTGAGGCCACCAAAAAGTTCCTTGACTATAAAGAATTTTTCATTAGGAAATAAAAATTTGACTACTATGGAGAAGACCTAAATATTTAAGCAAGCACTCTGACATTAACACATTTCGTGACCTTGGAGCAGGTGCCTGACCTCTTATGAGTCTCAGTTTCCTTGTCTGTAAAATAAAGTGGGGGGTGGGGATGGTGGTGAATACCAACAGCCCCATCTAGCATTGAAATTATATTACTCACATTGGAGGAGGAGAAATTTGAAGGAGCAAAAACTACTCTTTACACTTCCTTAGACAGCTGCCAAGAGGCCACAGCATAGTTATCTAACTCCCTGGCAGCTTTCTCTTTTCATGCATTATGACCATGACTTCTCTTTAGAGACACAGCAATCATTCAGAAAACATTTACATTTAAAAGCTGGAGACTTTGCAATGGACTTGAGTCCACCATTCCTCCAATGTGTGTCAGAGAAAAATAAGGTGGGAAATCATTTCTCTCCATCACCCTAATCCTGCTCACTATCTGAAAGCAAGCACATGAAAAATCCCAAGAAAGGACCATCTAGCTGTGACCAGTCTATCTTCAGAACCATAATTATAAAGTGATATTGTTTTAAGACAAAAAAAATTGCTGTACTTTTTTTTTTTTTGAGACAGTGTCTCACTCTGTCACCCTTGGTAGAATGCCCTGGTGTCATAGCTTACAGAAGCCTCAAACTCTTTAGTTCAAATGATCCTCTTGCAACCTTCCAAGTAGCTGAGACTATCGGCATCTGCCACAATGCCCAGCTAGTTCTTCTATTTTTAGTAGAAATGGGGTGTTACTCTTGCTCAGGCTGGTCTCAAACCCCTGAGCTCCAGCAATCCACACACTTTAGCTTTCCAGGGTGCTAGCATTACAGGTGTGAGCCACCATGCCTGGCCTAAGATTGTTGTACTTTTAAAAGATATAAAATACTGTCACTAATTTCTGGGTGGTAGATTATGACCAATTTTTATTCTCTTTTTGAGGCTTTTCTGTATTTTCTACATTTTCCTACAATTAAAAAAAACACTCTTATTGAAAATTTTGATTTTTGAAGAATTATTTAGTCTTACAAGGTTTTTTTTTTTTTTTTTTTGAGACAGAGTTTCACTCTGTCACCCTTGGTAGAATGCCCTGATGTCATAGCCCACAGTAGCCTCAAACTTTTGGGCTCAAGTGATCCCCTTGCCTCAGCTTCCTGAGTAGCTGAGATTACAGGCATCCACCACAATACCCGACTGGTCCTCCTATTTTCCATAGAGATGAGGCCTCACTCTTGCTCAGGCTGGTCTTGAACTCCTGAGCTCAAGCAATCCACTTGCCTGGGCCTCCCAGAATGCTAGGATTACAGGCGTGAGCCACCCCACCCAGCCTATTCTTGCAAGTTTTATCAGATCTCTCAGGTCTACTCTAAAATCATCTGGGGAATATAGGGGTGGGAGGAATCAGGCCACATGGACATGTCTACACACAGTGGTTGATTACTCAAGTGGCTGATTGCTGTATCAGAATTATTATTATAATCAGAATCTATGGCTCTGTCCTATGAGGCAATCAAAACATGCATTTTATCTAAATAACATTTTTTTCCAGCATCTTGGCCCTTGAGAATCATGGTTAAAATTCCTTTATAATTTAAAGTAAATGAAATGAAACATGAGGTCCTTTTTCTGCCCACACACACAAAAATGCTTTCCTGACAAAGTATGATTGTGATTGGGCTGTTTTTAAATTTTTTTTTCCTCTTCTTATGCTCTAAAACAAAACACATCAAAAGTTAAAATAAATATTTAGCTGCCAAAATAAAACACCCCCATATGGAAAACCCAAGAATGAATGTGATGCTGTTTATTATAAAAACAACTTTCATAGCAAGCAATGTTTAAATTTTGTAAAAAGAAGACAAAACTAAATGCTGTTGTTACTAAGTTTTATAAGACAATCCTAAGAAAAGTAGAAGGTGAGCTGCTGAAAGGATATAAATACAATTAGGAAACTTCTGCATTCATGATTATCAATGTACTGTTTGAAAAATTCAGGTATGATAGAAACATTAGATGAAATAACAATCACAGCCTCGATTTGGGTAGATTTGTAGAACAAATTCCATGCTGAATTCAGTTCTTATTAGTAGAGGAAGGTACAGAAATTCACCTGTCCATTATTTACCTGAAAATAATCCATCATCTACATGTTCCCTCTGAAATTACTTTGACCCAGGACCAGTTACTCTCCTCTCTCCAATAGTCTCCATCTGAGTAACCAGCAAGAACAATGGCTTTAGTTATGGAACATCAATTCAAATCGCAACTCTGCCACTTATTAGTTGTATAATCTTAAGACAAATTATTTAACTAACCTCTCTCAATCTCATCTGTAAAATGTGCATCATAACTACTCTGCCGAGTTGCCACAAGGATCAAATTAGATAATAGGTATAAATTCAACTAGTGTACTTCCTGGAACCATAGTAGGTGTTCAATAATATTGGTTCCCTTTCACCCCCACTTCTCGACACTTACTCCAAGTATGATGAGATTTAACATTCATGGTTTTAATTACTCTCAAGCAAGCTCAATGGTACACAGGATGTGCAGTCAATTTCATTTTGTTAAGTAAGATTTTGAATGGTGCATGCCGTGAGGGAGACAGTATGAAGTTGTGGTCAGAATGAGGAATTCCAGAGAGTAAGAGGCTCTTATTTTGGTTTCTGCTTCCAACCTTAACCATAGGTTAAGACCTAGACTCAGGCAAGTCACTTTACCTCTCTGAGCCAGGTTCCTTATTTATAAAATGAAGAGAATATATAATGCACATTAAGTGCTTGGCACAGAGTGCCGCTTTTAAGACTAACAAAGTGAGCTCAGCCAACTACTCAGTCACATGAAGACATTGTCATTGTTCTCTACTCTCCTGGAGTTGTTTTACTACATTTTGTAGAGGAAATTACATCAACTTCAGCATTCTTGACATTTCAGGCTGGATAATTCTTGGTCAAGAGGTGTTGCCCTGTGCCTTGTAGGATGTTTAAGAAACCATCTGTGGCCTCTACCAAGTAGATGCCAGTGGAGTACATCTGGCAAAAATGTCTCCTGGACATTGCAGAATAACCCCTGGGGGGCAAATGTGCCTTGGTTAAAACCCACTGCTCTAGCACTATTCGCAAACACAGGAATCTTCCAAGATCTCAGGAACCAACCCTGCAAAAAGTCAAATGTTTACTGAAGCTACTATTTAGTACTACCGACTCTTCTGTATTCCATCACCTGTTATTATTTATAATTCAAAGCTAACCACAGAAAAATAATTTGACTCAGGGACACTTTGAGTCACAGGAAGGGATCTTGGGCTCTTTCCTACTTCAGACACTGATGCCAAGCTGAACTTAAACAGCAAGAAATCTCCTATGTTTCCTTTACTTAAAACATGTGGGTTTTTTTTGAGACAGAGTCTCACTTTGTCACCCCCGTACAGTGCCGTGGTGTCACAGCTCACAACAACCTCAAACTCTTGGGCTTAAGTGATTCTCTTGACCTCAGCCTCCCAAGTAGCTGGGACTACAGGCATCCGCCACAACACCCGGCTATTTTTTGTTGTAGTTGTCATTATTGTTGTTCAGCAGGCCCAGGCTGGGTTTGAATCTGCCAGCCCTGGGTGTATGTGGCTGGTGCCCTAACCACTGAGTTACGGTTGCCGAGCCAAAAACTTGTTGCTTTTTAAAAAGAAAAAGACACAAACCCTGAAATGATTTATAACCTAAAGTGAAAAAAAAAAAGTGTGTCATAGTTCAGAAGGGAAGTAGATTTTATGCAGTGAATAAATCACTGGAAAGAAATGACTCCACTGTTTGCCTGGCTGAAGCATGTTTACTACATATTAAGTTACCATGTTAACAAAAGACTCCAAACAACTCTTGATATTCACAAGATTGTGAATTCCACTTTAATAACAGCACCAGAAGGGCAGAAGCCATTTCTTATCCTCTATCTATTCCCACATTTAGCACAGAACCTCCCACAGAGGCGTAACTCAGTAAATGTTTGTTGAATAAAGGAATGGCCATATATTTTGCTTAATTAAATATTACACTGACAAAAAAAGAGAACCTTTTTTTGCTCTTCTTGTCCACCAGATGCTAAAAGATCTTTTAAGAAAAAATGAGTCTACTCTCTTTTACAACAAATCCAAACAACTGGATAGTTCAATTAACCCCTCCCCAAAATTTGTAGGCAAAAGTTGGGGAAGGCAGCCAAATAGATAAGGCCTAAAGTTCAAGCAAGCAGGAACATTTGTCCAACTCCCACAAGGTTATAAAAGCCAATGTTGCTGGCACCAGAGGGGGAAAAGGGAGGGGTGTGGTGAAGAGGGGAACCAGGAGGTGGAGAGTAGGCAAACAGGGTTTAGTCTCAGGAGATTAGCTTCCACTCCTTTAACAAACTTTTTTTTTTAATGTCCAAACTTTAGAGGTGAGGGTCAATTTCTTACACAAAGGCTTCATTTACAAATTACTTCTTGAATGAATATTAGCAAAATCTTTAAGAATACTTATAAAGAGAATTTGACCATACTTTTGTTAATCTCTGAAAGATCTTCGTCTTTTTTCACTCCAGTCTCAGAAGATGAACAACAGGTTTTCAAAAAGCCAAGTAAAGGATATTCCATTTACTCCTTTTGTCTAGAGAGAAACTTAAGGTCTACTTCTCATGAACATGCTTCTCTCTAGAAAAGATTTTACCACTTTCAACATTCTATTCCTGAGAGTCAAAAATCAAGTTTAAGTTGTATTTGTAAAAATATGCTATTTGGAGGATTGTTATCTGGGTACAGAAGGCAATTCATATTAACATTAGAAGTACTACTACATACAACAGTGTAATAAATACATTTTTGTCCATATTTGAGACCAAAAATCTAGTTCCACTTAAACATTTCCAGTAAACAAATAATTACCTTATTTAAATGGCCCATTAGTTTAAAACACAGTAAATTAGCTCTAGTGGTATTATACAAGAGGAATTTTACCAATTTAAATGTTACACAATTTAAGTTTCACTCAAAAATTTAGTTTTGGTTGAAAGATTAGTTTCCTTCTCCAAAAATTAAATATGGTAATGGTAGCCTAGAATTTCAAAAACCACACATGATTACAGAATCTATATGGTAGTCTCTTTGACTACGTATTTATTATAAGGTGGTTTGCACAAATCATGGTCTCACTATCTGACCAATTTCTTGTTGCATAAAGATTATATTTGCCCTTAAAACTGTTAAATAAGCATTTTTAAAGGATGAAGGTAAAGACAAGATTGGAACCTTATGTAACCAAAATGGGAAAGCATGATAGTCTCACCACATTAAAGGCCAATGCCTTTTTAATATGTATTCGCCTTAAGCAAATAGGAGCATGAGTTTCCACAGGCAAAGCTATCATCCCAGAAGCCCTTGCTTCTTCAGTGTAGGAATGAGGAGGCCCATTCCTGGAGATGAACTGGGGCAGCAAAGGCTTTACAAAATTCCAGGAGCCAACAGTTGAAACTTGTGCTATTCCATATTGCAAAGAAACAACATTTATATTAAAACTGTCTTAGTCAAGATGACTGAAAAAAAAATTCCTGCTGTTCTATAAGCTTACCATAAATGTGAGAAGAATTATAAGCAATTACAAAATGATGGCTCCAATCAGGAAAGCTGGATCTATTTCAAATTCAAATCAAAGTGGGGGGCTGTGATAATACCAATGGAATAATCTACATGAATACAGAGGACTTCCAGCGAAGACATACGTTTATTCTACGATTTCTACTCTCCTGAAAGCCAAGCAAAATGCTACAAGGATATATCTCTTGCCCTTCAGGAAATCCAAAAATCAAACCGGGAATCCCATAAACTTTGTTCTCATCTTTTCCCAAGGGGTCTCCCTAATACAGGGTTTTTATTGTCAAAAGCAATCAGAACAAACCTAAGGGTTACTTGATGATTTTCAAACCTTTACCTGGTCCTGGACGACCAAGACGCCCAAAGGAAGGGAAGAGAAAGAGAAACTTCGAAAGCAGAAACCTCTCTCCCAGTCTAGAACAGACGGCACCTTGTAAGGATTTCACCCTTTTGGAGACGGAAAGGTCACACCCTGCAGTTCTGAAGACCCACCTTTAAAGATTCAGCGTCCCCCCGCCCCCAAGGAGTAGGGCGCTGGCCCCACCCATATACCGGAGGTTTCGGGTTCAAACCCGACCCCGGCCAAAAACTGCAAAAAAAAAAAAAAAAAAGGTTCAGCCTCCCGTGATGAAGCCTTCCTCCGGCGTCTCTAGCTTCCAGCGAGAACCGAAATCCCCCTCTCCTCACCTCCATTCGCCAACCCCCCCGCCATCCCCGCCAAAGAGAGGAACCACAGCGGGCCCTCCCCCCTCCTCATTCTCTCTGCAACCCACCCTCACTGATCGAATCTCCCCCCCCCCCACACGAACATCCCCGATGAGGAAACTCGGACGAGCCCCCACATCTTTCATCCCTACCCCCGCCATCCCGGATAAGGGAACCAAGGCAGGTCTCCCACCTTTCCGCCCTCCTCAATCCCCTCCATCCCCAAGGGGAAAGTCCAGGGAGCCAACCCCCCTTCATCTTCACTCGCTCCCTCAGCCCCCGCCGGCTATCCTAGCAGAAAAAAACGAAGAGGTGTCGCCACCACGCCCCACCCCCCACTGCCCGCCATTCCCTCAGAGGAAAACCTAGAGCCCCCTTACTCCCTCCTCCACCCCCCCTCATCCCCTCAGAGGGAAGCACCGAGAGCCCCCAATTCACTCCCACCCCTCTTCTCTACCTCACTCCTCTTCCCCACCACGGCGAAAACCCCGGGGAGGGAGGCCGAGGAACGCACCAGAGGGGACCTCACGCTCGCTGGTCCCGCAGACCGGAGCGCCCCTAGCTCTGTGAGGCCGGGCAGCCTGAACCGCAAGGGCCAGCCGGAGCGGTGGCGGCGGCGGGGCAGGAGGGCAGCCGCTCCCCCGGGACGCGAGCTAGGCGGGCGGGAGGCACACACGCACGCACACGCGTAAAGAAAAGCGGGCTTACTGCCTGGGGATGCTCGCCCGCGCAGCTGTCTCGGCGGCGGCGGCGGCCGCTGCCTGCACTGAGGCCGAAGCGCGCGGCGTCGGCGGCTGCGGAATGAGTCCCCGGCGCCTAGCGGTGGATGTAGGGCGCGGGAGGGGTGCGAGCGGAGGTGCGCAGGGGGGAGGGAGGGGAGGCGAGGGAGCGCGCGCGGGGGCGGGGCAGGCGCGGCCGGCCCGGGGCGGGGCGCGCGCCAAGTCGGGGCTGGGATCTGCCCCGAGGCGCGGGATCTGCGTGCGGGGCGCGCGCGGGAACGGGGAGGGGTCGGCTAGCCGCGTGCCCACATGCCCCCGCGGTGGGAGAGGCCCGGCTGCCCGCTCTAGGCTAGCGCGGAGGAGGTGGCGGGCGATTTTCCTGAGGACCCGCTCTGATCCGAAGGCCGAGAGGAGAGCGGGTGAGGGGTTCCCGGCCCCCTCCCTCGCGCTGCAGCCCTTCCTGGCGGGCGGGGAGTCACGAGTCACTGCAGGCAGCCGCGGCCGAGGCTGGGGAGGTGGGAGCAACAAAGACAGTGGAGCGAAGGTGGCGTCTTGCTCACTGGGGGCCTCGCTAACCTGTGCGTTCCCAGCACAGCGGCTTGGATCCCGAGCGCACCTGCTTTGGGCCCCAAACTGCAGAACCTGGTGGTTCCCAGCACAGTTGAAAAACCCACCGACGACCTCTCAGCTTAGTAACAAGCCGGAGGGAACTAAAGGAGCCCCATCCATAATCGCAGTGCCGCCAGCCAGAGGGCTTTACATCACTCAGCGCTCGTGGAAAAGCGTCGAGTGGCGACTCATTTATTCCCTCAACATTCAGTTTACCGAGCTCTTGCCATGTGCCAGGCGTTGGGGTTACAGCGCAGATATATTTTCATCCTTTAAAAATGGTTATGTAACATTTTTAAAGCCCCCTGCCCTGGGAGCTTGCAATCTAGTGGAGGAGACACACAATAAAGTGAAAAAGTCAAATTTGGATAAAGCTTGTGCAGGAAAAGAAGAGGAGTGCAAATAGTGTGATTAGGAAAGAAGGAGGTGGCGTTTAGGCTCAGCTTTGAAAGATAGAAAAGAAACAACCATGTAATGATCCAAGGAAAAGCTTTCCAGAAAGAGGGAGCAGATGTAAGAAAGGCAGAAAGAGGGGCTAAATCTTAATGCCTTGGAAGTAAGAGGTGGTGATTGTGATGGGCGCCGGGCAAGCTGGGGGAAATAGAAAAATGTAAGGCTGAACAGGTTGGCAACTACCAGATGGTGGACTGCATCTTAGTCCATGGGCGGGCCATTTTACTGCAAAATCAACGGGGAGGTCATTGAGTGACTGGCTTAACCCCAGGGCATGATGTGGTCTGGCTTACGTTTCTTCCCACTTAACTTCTTTCTTTGGAGATGACTGTAGATTCACAGGCATTTGTAAGAAACAATACAGAGAGATCCCATGTACTCCTTAACCAATTTCCCCCAGTACCAAACTACATTAGAAGATAACCAGGATATTAACATTAGTACAGTCTACCCATCTTACTTGCATTTCCCCAGTTTTACTCGTGTTCATTTGTGTGTGTGTGTGCGTATTTAGTCTATCCATTTTATGTTCCATACAATTTTATTACATGTGTAGGCTCCTGTTTCTAGCACCACAGTCAATATACAAAACAGTTTCATCATTGCAGGGATCTCTCCTATTGCCCAACACAATTCCCAGAAGGCACATCTTCCTCTCTCTCTTTTTTTTTTTCCACAAATAGGATTCTTTATTTGTCATTATTAAAAGCCTGAATTTTAGACGGATTCTTGGACTGGTGGTTCATATCTATCAGCTATTTCAACTTTAGCACCTGTGTCGTCCCCAGTAGTTTTAACTACTACCTTTGCCGTGAAGCTCCATGAGTTTTTCCAATTCAAACTTGGGTTTCTTCAGCATTTTTACTTTTCTAACAAAGACATGATGGAGAGAATAAATAGATTGGCATGCCTTTTCCAATGCTATCTGGAATCAATTTATTGACAACTTCTTTCAAGTCAAGTCTGTACCTCTCTGGTCTTGATTCACATCGTTTTCTTCTGGATTTGGTGAACCTGTTGGTGTTGGGCATAGAGGTCTTCCATATTTGATTGTTACATTTTTTAGTAAAACCAACACAGAACAGTTGAAGCAAATAACCATCAGTAGTCTTAACATCAACATGAGCTTCAATCATAGTCTGCCATAGAACAGTTTTTTTGTAACCATAAAACACATTTTGTCACAGGTAAGGTCCATGCCATGGAAGTTAGGCAGTTTTTGTCCTGAACATCTTCAATAATCAGCTTGAATTTTCTAAATGCAACTTAATCATTCTGCAGATTAGCAAGACTCACTTCAAACACATGATCTTTGAGGCCATCAGATGCAATGTTGGTTCCTTGAGTCCCGGTGACTAGTGTTTTCCCAATATTTCTTATATTGAACATAGCAGATACCTTCATATCATACCAATATGTCTTAGAAAATGGATCAACCACTTTCTTCTTGGCTCCCTTTGTGCTACCTTTCGTAAGGTGCTTGTTCTTGCCAACCGCCATGATGGTGCTCAGCGAGCCAAAAGGCTGAATTCATTAATTTCTTGAGAGAACTTCTGAACTAATTTTTGGTTCTCTCTTTTCATTTTTTCCTCCATTCCAATTACCCTATTTTGCCATCCATATTCTACTTCTATTTCTGTCATTTCAGCAATTTCTCTGTGGATGGATTTCTCCATTGTATTTTCTTTGGCATCGCCAGAAGCATTGATCTGCTCTGATTTTTCATGCTGCCAGAGTTCTTCAGCCAGTTCCTCCTTATGATATTTTCAGCTTCTTCCTCTTTTTTCTTTTTTAATATGTTAATTATACTTTTTTAGTTGAATTGATAGGTTGTCCCTGATGAATCTGCTCCTCATTGTTCCAGTGCCACCACTGCACTAACAAAGGCAGACAAGTAATGAATCAGCATCCCCAAACAGTGTCTCTAGGGGGACAAGAATCAGTAGGCAGTAGTGACCCAGAGTTTCAGTCAAAGTTGCTTTGCCATTACTGGCTCCACCCACCAAATCAAGCTCACAAGGCTGCCCAGCTGACAGCACTGGCCCAGAGTTCAGGAGAGATACTTATGCATTAGGCACCATCCATCCAATGGAATGCTAAGGGCTGCAGCTCTGTGGACACCATAGGCCTAGGGCTCAGACAAAGTTGCTCAGGCACTGGGCACTGCCCGCCCAGTCGAGCTCAGGGAAGAGTGCTAATGGAAAAGTTCAGTCCAGGGTGGCACCTGTGGCTCAAAGGAGTAGGGCGCTGGCCCCATATGCCGGAGGTGGCAGGTTCAAACCCACCCCTGGCCAAAAACTGCAAAAAAAAAAGTTCAGTCCAAAGTCAATTAAAACTTGGCCTCATCCACCCAGTTGAGCTTAGGGAGCCCCACCTGGTGGAGGCCTATGCTCCAAAGTTCAGTCCAAAGTCATTTAAAACTCCAGTCCTGTCCCCCCAATCGAGCACAGAGAGCATTGCTTGGCAGATGCCAGAGGTCCAAAGTTCAGTCCAAAGTCACTTAGACACCGCCTGCCCATCCAGTCAAGCTCAGAGAGCTGTACCTGGCAGAGGGGGTAACTTCAAAGTTCAGTCACAAGTCAGAGTTGCTTAAGCACTGGTCCTATCCACCTGTTGGAGCTCAGAAGTTGTCTTGAATGGCAGGAAACAGAGCTGTCTGAGAATTCCTGAGGAGCTGGAGATGTATATAGTTCACCCTCTCCCCACAAGAGCTTGGACTGCTGTGCTCCTGTTCTCAGGCTGCAGCTTGGTGGCCAGCAGACTTCACAAGCCTCCCTGTGAGGTCGTCAAACACTCCAGACTCTACAGCAGGCAGTCCTTCCATCAACTAGGGTGGGGGAAGGGTAATCCTGCTCAGGATTGCAGGAAAAATATTTGTTCTTTTGTGCCAGGCAGAATGGGCCTAGACTCAGTGGTGGGACCTCCGTAATGAAGGAGGACTGGGACTTAACAACTGCTCTCCCTTGGGCTAAGGTGAGGAGACTTTTTTTTTTTATTTTTATTTTTTATTAATTGATTTCTGTGTACATTGATGCCAACATGGGGTACATTGTGCTGTTTCATATACAATTTGAAACATCTTCATCAAGCTGGTTAACATAACTTTCATATCATTTGGTTAATCATTG
>CAUYQV010133408.1:0-14092 GCA_963574575.1 Galagoides demidoff | reverse complement strand
TAGAAAGGGGTTGGGAGAAACTAGTTCTATAGGGGAAGTAAACTGCATTTCCTAATCTAACTACATATCAAAAGTTCAAAGAGCTTAATACTCTGGGCTCTTTCCATCTTCCAGTGGCTGTTTGGTTTTTTTTTGGAGACACAGCCTCAAGCTGTCTTCCTGGGTAGAGTGCCATGGTGTCAAAGCTGTCAGCAACCTCTTACCCCTGGGCTCAAGCGAGTCTCCTGCCTCCACCTCCCAAGTAGCTGAGATTACAGGCGCCCACCATAACGCCTGGCTATTTTTCAGTTGCAACCATCATTGTTGTTTGGCAGGCCCAGGTTGGATTCGAACCTGCCAAGTATACATAGCTGGCGCCTTAGCCACTTGAGCCACGGGCACTGAGTCTGAATTAGCTAGTGTTGATGGTTGCAGAACCTGGTAAATGCATTAGAGGCCACTGCATTGGGTACTTTGAATTTTATGGTGTGTTAATTATATTTCATTTTTTAAAATCCACCCCCCTCAACAAAAAGTGATTAGGGTATGTGTGCTCTCCTGAGAGGGTGAGCAGGGCCGGAGGTGTGGAGGGCACTTCGGTGCCTTGGCTGGTAGGGGAGTTTCCTGTATAGTAATCTATTCAGATCCTTCAGGGGACCTGCAGTCCCAGCTCCCAGGAGCAGCAGCCTCTTCTGAGTAAGACCAAACTTAGGGTTTTTCATGTTGGTGCTAGGTTGAAACTGGAGTCCACCCTCCTGGCTGTCGGCAATTTGGGGTAACATTGTCTGTTACAGGTGCTTTTGTATATGGGGCTTCCTGACTTCTGTCACAAGTTCCTGCCTGGCTACGTAGGGGGCATCCAGGAGGGGGCCGTGACACCTGCAGGTAAGCCCCCCCTCCCTTTCTTCAGCTTCCCCTCAGCGCTGTAGTGCCCTGCCCCCTTCAGCCCTCCGCATGCTGCTTCCATTGTAAGGCTTCTCACAAACTAAAAATGAGTTTAGCCTGTACCAGGCCTCAAAAGAATTGAGGGGAGCCGCGGCCATCCCAGATACAAGGCTGAATGTCACTGTCCTCCATAAGAAGCCACTGATGGGCCCTGGTCCCACAGTAGGTAATGTGATCAACTCATGGGCCAGTTTCCTAAAAGACTGCCATGTCCAGCCGCAGTGCCACCCATGTCTGCAGGGAGGCCTTGTGCATCCCTTGCCATTGCTGAGAACCTGTGAAGGCCCAATTTCATGCTGTGTGGGGTGCAGACTGGAACTCCATCCTGTCCCTGCCCGTGGGGACCTCGCAGTCGAGTGGGGGCACTGAGACTCTCCCTGATTTTTACATGGGGAGCACGGGTCTTCTCCACCTGCTTCTGCCACTCAGCCCCACCCTCCCTGACGAACCGCAGACCTGTCACTTGGCCTGTGTTCACTTGAGGAGACTTAGAACTTGAGGACTAGAGTCACCTCCTTGCCCTCATCCGAAGACTCAGTGGGAACAGTTGGTTCCTTAGCCACCTGTGTGAGGGATGCTATTGGCCTTTTGTCCTGGGAGTCTGGGATTGGTGCAGATGCTGACCAGCCTCTGAAGGGATGGTGCCAGGACACGGGATAAGGGCCTGGGCAGCAGCAAAGGCCCAGGAAGCAGTTGGGCCCTTCCAGGCGTGTGACTGCCCGTCTAAGCCCCTTGCTGCAGGTCAGGGAGATGCTCGACTTCTGCATCTCCCCTCTCCAGGGGTCGTGAACAAGTATGGAATCAACGGGCTGCAGGCCTGGCTCATTACGCACCTGCTCTGGTTTGCCAACTCCCACCTCCTGTTCTGGTTCTCGCCCACCATCATCTTTGACAACTGGATCCCGCTGCTGTGGTGTGCCAACATCCTCGGCTACGCCGTGTCTACTTTCGCCATGATCAAGGGCTACTTCTTCCCCACTAGTGCCCAGGACTGGTACGTTCTTAGTGGAGGCTGCGCCTGGTGTGGGCAGTGCTATTCCTGCCCCGCACTTGTCTCTGCTGCCCTGGCTGGGAGGCTGGAGAGTCCTAAGGACTGAGAAGCCTCGGAGGGAGAGGGGAATGGACCCTTTGTGACTCTGGGGAATATCCTTTCTGAACGTCTGGAGACTTCTCTGGCTTTAGGAAGAATGCAGCTATCAGTGACTGAGTCATGGCCTGTAGGGCTGTCTTGGGAGCAGGGAAGCTGGAAAGACAACTGCTGGCTGGAGGGAAAGGCAGCCATTCACTGCCTCTTCCTTTGGAGTAGTGAGTGTGACCTCAAACAGTCTTAGTGAGGGGTCTTGTTGTCTTAGTGGCTTTAATGTAACAGCTTCTCAGGAAAGCCCTTCTGGTCGGTACCCATTCTTATGTACCTTGGGCTGGACAGTGGTCAGACATTCGTCTACCCCTGCCATCCACCTGCCTATCAATTCATCCAATACCCATCCATCCGTCTATTCATCCACCCGCCCATCCATCCCCCTACCTATCCATGCACCTGCCCATCCATCTATCTACTCATCCATCCATCCATCTGTGCCATCTACCTGCCCACCCTTCCATCTATCCATTCATCCCTCTACCCATCCTCATCCCTCCATCCACCCACTCATCCTATCCCATTCATTCATCCATCTGCACACTCACCTTCTCATCTCTCCATCTACCCACTCATCCTATCCCATTCATCCATCCATCCATCCCCCCATCCATTCATCCATCTGTATGCTCACCCTCTCATCCCTCCATCTGCCCACTCATCCTATCCCATCCATCCATCTCCCCGTCCATTCATCCATCTGCACGCTCACCCTCTCATCCCTCCATCTGCCCACTCATCCTATCCCATCCATCTCCCCATCCATTCATCCATCTGCACGCTCACCCTCTCATCCCTCCATCTGCCCACTCATTCTATCCCATCCATCCATCCATCCATCTCCCCATCTATTCATCCATCTGCACGCTCACCCTCTTATCCCTCCATCTACCCACTCATCCTATGCCATCCATCCATCCATCCATCCATCTCCCCATCCATTCATCCATCTGCACGCTCACCCTCTTATCCCTCCATCTACCCACTCATCCTATCCCATCCATCCATCCATCCATCCATCCATCCATCTCCCCATCCATCCATCTGCACACTCACCCTCTCATCCCTCCATCTACCCACTCATCCTATCCCATCCATCCATCCATCCATCCATCCATCCATCTGCACGCTCACCCTCTCATTCATCCATTAACCCACTTATCTACCCACCCATTTTCCCATCTACCGGTCTACCTACTCACCCTCTGTCCATCCATCAATCCACCCACTGATGTTTGGTGGTTTTCTTATAGATAGTTGTAGGCAGTGGAGCTTGCAATTTAGTCCAGAAGACCCAAAGCAAAGTATATTTCCTCTGTTACACCTAGGCTCTTGGGAAATGTCTTTGGAGGATGATACTTTCTAGCTTGTATGTTATAAATAACGAGGCTAGTCTTCTCCCCATGGCTGTGGGAGCCTCGGCCTCGTAATCACCCCTTGTGATCACATCAGTTTTAGACCACGTGTTTTGCTTCTGTCTCTTTAGCCTAACTGAAGGAACTGGACTTGAAAATAGGATTTTCTAAGCCAGAAATCCCTATGTGTGTACAGCAAGCATGTGGCTTTGGACATCACGGGGGGCCAGGAGGGGCCCAGATGCCCTGAGTCTATTTCACACCACGTGTGTGGGCTCTAGCAGGCACGTTTAGCCCACAGAGCCAGTTCTCCAGCTCCCCATGCCATGTGTGGCACCCAAAGTCTCCCTCCTTCCCCAGAGTAGAGTGGCATCCTGAGGGCTCACATCTGGCTAAGGATATCTCTACTGACCACAGAAAGCAAAAAAAAAATTACGTTGTTAGGGAGCCAGCCACGTGGGTCCTGGTGGCTCACACAAGCTGTCGGGACCCCAGGCCTTGCTGAGCGTGTGTGTGCTGTGAGAAGTGCTTACCCATTGAATATACCTTCGATTTATATTTTTAGCAAATTCACAGGGAATTTCTTTTACAACTACATGATGGGCATTGAGTTTAACCCCCGAATTGGGAAGTGGTTTGACTTCAAGCTCTTCTTCAACGGGCGCCCTGGGATTGTCGCCTGGACGCTCATCAACCTGTCCTTTGCAGCTAAGCAGCAGGAGCTCTACGGCCATGTGACCAATTCCATGGTGTTGGTCAACGTCCTGCAGGTACCTTGCTGGGCCCTGAGAAAATCCAAAAGCCATCTGGCCTGGGAAGGCCTTCCATGGGAATGGCACTCGGGTGGGATCTGGAGTGAGTAGGCATTGACCTGATACGGTGGAGGCAGGAGGGGGTGCTCTAAGTGGCCCACGCAGAGTCCCTGTCGTAGGAGACTGAGGAACGTCCTGAGTCCTAAGCAGAGCATGTTCAGAGGTCAGAGCCAGGTGGGGTTGGAGATGGATAGGGCTGCATCGTCCGGGCTCTGTGGGCCTTATGGAATCTTTATCTTGAAAGCAGCAAGGCCCTGCACACATGTGCTGAGCAGGGGTGGAGGGTGGCGAGGATCAGGTGTGTTCAGAAGGCCCCCAGGGAGCTGAGGGGAGAGCTGGGTGGAAGGGCCCAATGTGGTGGAGAAGGCCCTGGACATCTCTGGGGTGGCAAGGACAAGAGGGTAGGTGGGATGGGGATGAATGCACCCCTTTCTTCTGCAGACTCCATTCTAGGCACCAAGAGCTTGGCCTGGATATAACCCCCAGGGCCATAGGCTTGGGGGAGTAAGGATAAAGACTCCTGTACTCCCCACTACCCTTGGCCCTCCCATGTCCTGGGCATGGCAGGAAGGTCCTATCTGTGCTCCAGGAGAGCAGGGTCAGTCAGTGGCTGCCCCTGTCTTACAGGCCATCTATGTGCTGGACTTCTTCTGGAATGAGACCTGGTACCTGAAAACCATGGACATCTGCCATGACCACTTTGGGTGGTACCTGGGCTGGGGAGACTGTGTCTGGCTGCCATACCTGTACACACTACAGGTGAGGAGGGGGCAAGGCAGGTGGGGAGCCCTTCAGAAGGCGGGTCTGGTCCAGGGGGGCCTCTGCAATTCAGTCCTCAGGTGACCCAGTAGACACAGGCCACGGGCTAGGGTTTGTAGCCCACCTGGGAACAGCTCTGTTTTGATCCAGGGGTGTACTGGGTGCCCATGCGAGGCAGATGCTTGGGAACCCTAACAGATGCCACCTGCTGCCTCCAGCAGTGTGGAGGCTGACTGAGAAAGGGTACACCCCAGGGCGCTGGCTTAGTGGGCAGCACAATGGAGTCAGTCAGGATTGGAGAGAACCATGTGGAAAGGCTCTGTCAGCGTTTGGGTCATGGCCAGTGAGGTGCTGGGTGTTACAGGGAGTCTGTGGATGATGGTGGTGCAGGCTGAGGATGGGGAGCTCACCTACTGTGTGAGGGCCCTGGAGGAATAGGACGCTTGCAGCAGTGTGCCCAGCCAAGGGGAAGAGCCCCGTGTTCTAGCCTCACGCTCATGCCAACTGTCGGTGCTCATTTCCCAGCCTGGCCACTGCAGGCCCTCGGGCTCTGTGAACTACCCAGGCCTGTGAATCTAACAGCAGATCTCATTTATGTAGCTCTTGCCTTGTGCCAGCCCTTGTTTTAGCCTCCGTGTGCATGTTATGTGTATGTATGCATTTTTTCTATACTATAATATATATGTATTAGGGTTTTGGAATGAGGCCAAAAGAGAAGTAGAATCTGGGCATGTGTGTGTAAGAGAAAGAACCTGCCTGGCAAGTTCAGACTCTTAAGGGGAGCCTGAGGGCGCAGGGAAATGCTGGTACTGCCTGTGTGGGAGGCCTGCTATGGCAGAATTCCCTCTGCTTTAGGGGAAGTTGGCCTTTTAAGGCCGTCAGGTGACTGGACGAGGCCCACCCACCTTGCAGAGGGCTGATTTAGTCTGCTGATTCAGTGTTCTCTCCTCTAAAAATACCTTCCTTACAAATAGTGTTTGACCAGACATCTGAGTATAGTGGCCTCACCACGTCGGCACTCAAAACTGACCATCATGTTCAAGTTATATCTTTTATGTTGTGTATTTTATATTTTCCCTATGTAGGATGTGAATGTGTGTGTGTATACATACAGAGGTAGACAGGCAGGTGGTTTACTCTTTGGAGGCCCACAGTAACTGTGGGAGTAGGTGCTTTTACAGAAGAGGAAGCCGAGGCACGGTGTGTGTCAGAGGCAGGGCCAGGCTTTGTCCCGGGCATCTGGGCACCCGCCTGCTCCCCCAGGAGGCACTGTGTGACGCTGTCCCTCTCGGCCCCCAGGGTCTGTACTTGGTCTACCACCCCGTGCAGCTCTCTCCTGCACATGCCATGGGCGTCCTGCTGCTGGGCCTGCTGGGCTACTACATCTTCCGCATGGCCAACCACCAGAAGGACCTGTTTCGGCGCACAGACGGCCGCTGCCTCATCTGGGGCAGGAAGCCCAAGGTCATTGAGTGCTCGTACATGTCTGCCGATGGCCAGAAGCACCACAGCAAGCTGCTGGTGTCAGGCTTTTGGGGCCTGGCCCGCCACTTCAACTACACTGGCGACCTGATGGGCAGCTTGGCCTACTGCCTGGCCTGTGGGGGCGGCCACCTCTTGCCCTACTTCTACATCATCTACATGGCCATCCTGCTGATCCACCGCTGCCTGCGGGACGAGCACCGCTGTGCCAGCAAGTATGGCAAGGACTGGGAGCGCTATACTGCCGCCGTGCCCTACCGCCTGCTGCCGGGACTCTTCTAAGGGACCGTCCCCAGAGGAAGCCCCGGGGGGCTGTAAACAGCATATTCAGCCAGTATTGTGGAAGGGAGGCAAGCACCGCAGCTCCACCATCTAGGAGCCTCAGTTTACTCATCTGTGAAATGGAAAGAATCTGGCACCTAGCAGGTGTCCAGTAACTAAGGGTGCTCTTTTCTTTCCTCTTGTGCTAAGGGGAGTTACACCAACTGCCTTTTTACCAGCAGAGATTGATTTCTCCATTCAGTGTCCTTTAATAGCCCTTTGGGAACAGAGTTTCTTTGTATTGTGAGCCCAAGCTGCTCCACTGCCCAAATTAGTATGTGACACTTACCAGGATGTCTTCCATCTCCCTGTGACTACGACTGCACTTATTCTTACTAAATAGAGTTGACATGGTATATACAGGGTGCACCAGTTATCAGGGATCACCTTTCAGCTCCAGCAGCCTCAGCCCATCTGCCCTCCTCAGAGCTGTCTCCTGCTTGCATGTGTGTGCGCAGACTCTGACTCCAGCAACCCAGAAAATGTCGTCATCCAGGGGACCTCGCCAGGCCTTTCCTGCGAGATGACCTATACTCCAAGCTCAGAGAGGGAACCTCCTCTGGAGTATTTTCTTCCCTCAAGCCCAGGGCTTCTGTAAAACTCTTTTAAACAGTATTCTTCTAGTAGAGTTAATCTTTTTTTTTTTTTTTTTTTTTTTGAGATGGATCCTCAAGCTATCCCCCTGGGTAGAGTGCTATGGCATCATAGCTCATAGCAACCTCCAACTCCTGGGCTAAAGCGAGTCTCCTGCCTCCACCTCCCAAGTAGCTGGGACCACAGGCGCCCACCACAACGCCCGGCTATTTTTTGGTTGCAGCCATCATTGTTGTTTGGCGGGCCGGGCTGGGGATTCGAACCTGCCGCCTTAGGTGTACGTGGCTGGCGCCTTAGCCGATTGAGTCACAGGCGCCAAGCCCTAGTAGAGTTAATCTTGACATTAAACTTGCCCTGTTAAATTAAATGACTCTGTGGTTTCTGTCTCATGAGGGCTCTGAAGCCCAGGAAGCATGTGATTAGATGTGTGGGTGCAACATCAAAGTGTGGGGCACCCACCTGAGGATTTGGGTAAGAGTTAACCACCTCCCTGCCCCAAGTCATCCCTTTTCTCGGGCTGTTGTGGGGCTGGGCGTGGGGAGTCTGCTCTATTTGCCAAAGGGAGGAAACCTTGCCTGTCCCCAGGGAGCGAGCAGAGAAGCCAGGGAGACAGCATGTAGAAAAACTAGTGAGGGAACCAGCAGTGAGCCCAGGGCCAGGGCGGGGCGGCCAGGCAGCGGATGCCGGCGTTGCTTCAAGTTGGAACTGGTTAACAGAGCCAGCTGCTGGCCCAGCCTGACTGTAGCCAGATTTCCAAACGCTGTTGTCCACTCCACCCACCTGAGAACACAGGCCTAAAGGGTCCCAGGCATCTGAATTCCATGTACACTGCACAGTGATTTGATGTGGCCCTAACCCCAAGATACTCTGTCTTGAACTTGCACAAGGTGGAGCTGCGGTGCTAGCCTCCCCCCACGGTACTTGCCCTGGATGGTGCTGAGCAGAGCTGACCCCTCCTTTTCTTCCCAGACATTGAGGAAATTAATTTTTTGGAGGCTGGGGCATGGTGGTTGTAAGCTAAGATCTGGGGCCCCTGCCCACCTTTGAATTCTACCTTCACTGTTTAATGGCTGTGTGACCTTGAGGAGGTGATGTACCCTCTCTGCACCTCAGCTTCCTCATTGGAAAACTGAACGTAATTGTAATTACCGTCCTACCTTGATGGGAGAAGGGATTCCTAAACTGATTTTGTGGGAGAGCTCAAGGTTCAAATCTCGGGTCTGCCTCTTATCAATTGGCGGAGGGTTTTTTACATGTGATTTGTTTCTTGTCTGGACATCTCTGAGCAGGGCTATAGGTTCCTCTTTTGGGTGCCCCGCAAATGGGAGACTGTGGCTGTTGCTGCCTCCCACGGGCTCCCAGGCCTGTCTGTGTGTGCTCAGCCACAGGTGAAGCCCACTCCTCCCTCCGCAGGAGCCCACCTGCATGGCAGGTTCAGAGATGATTAGTGGGTTTTTTGGTATTTTTTTGTAAGTTTTACTTGCTTATTTCTCAGTAATTCCTCTCAGGAGTGTATAAGAGGTATTAGTTTTTAATAAAGGAGATTTCCCCAGCTAAGCGGGCTGGGAGGACAGTTGCCACACAGGCTTTCGTGTCACTGAGGCCATCTGACCTTGGCATCACTGCTGTCACCTTGCAGGGAGGACAATTCCAGGAGCAAGGCCAGCATGCACGTCAGTCTGCTGTGCTCAGAGCACTCTTATCTGGAGGCCGCACTGCTGGACGTGGGTGTCACTCACAGGCCTGGGGAGGGAAGACCAGCCATGGCCTAGCCCAATTTTCTGGTCCAGAGGCCTCGCTGAGTAGAACATTACACACAAAATTAATATCTAAGTTTACCCTGCGTGTTTCTGTTACCAGGATGGGCAGGTTGTTCTCCCTAAGTGCCTGCTCAGCTCACAGAGCCACCCACCCCCTTTACCAAACTCTGATTTCCAAATCTGTTAGGAATTGTCTACAAAGTGTGTCCTGGGTGTTGCCTGGGAAACCCAGGTGCCAGGGAGCCAGACACGGGATGAGTTTGGCTTCCAGAAACTCAGCGGCCCACATCAGGTTATTTATTCACCCATGACCCCAGCACTGGCCAGCTCTTTGTTGCTGTAGCATGTGGGTGGAGGCTTGAGGTCTACACAGGATCAGTGAGATCAGCAGGACACCCAGGGAAGCTACAGGCCACTCTTAGGTCACCTGTAAGAGGTGCTTACCAGACCATTTCACCTGTCATGACTCCAGATACCTTCAGGAACTTGGCGACTCCTGTGCCCATCTGCAGCCGTGTCTCTGTCCTGAGCTCCATCCTGTGTCCTTGGGCCTCTGACGTATGGCCTTTCCTTATATATGCTCTCAGGTGACGGCAAGTCGGTAACAATAGTTGCTCATCCCTGACTCCCCTCTGTCTCACCCCGCTTGCAAATGAGGGCAGTCCTGCCAGTTGGACCTGTGACACACACCCCAGACCTGACTGTTGCCTGTCACCACCACAGCACCCTGGTCCTGGCCTCTGCCCTTTCCCAGTGGGAGCATTGCAAGAGCTACCCGGCGAGGGCCTCCCTGCCTCCAGCAGCCTGTTCTCAGATCAGGAGCCAGACAACCCTGTTAAAATGCGGGTCAGATGCTCTCATTCCACTGCCCAGAACTTTCCAAGGGCTACTCGTGTCACTCAGAATAAAAGCCAAGGTTGTTTCAAGGGCTTTGTCCAGCTCTCCTCCTACAGCCTTCCAGGCCTCTGCTGCTGCTTTCTCCCACATGGATACAGTGAAAGCTGTGCTGGCCTCCTACCTGGTCGTCATGGGTCTTGGGGATGTTCCAGCCTTGAGCCCTTTGCACAGGCCATTCTCTATGTCTGGGTCCCTCTTCCTCCAGATGTCTCGGGGCACCCTCCACAGCACTTTTTGAGACTTTGCTCAAATGCCACCTTCCCAGTGTGGCCTTCCTGACACTCATGCCCTAAGATCCCCTACTTCATTCTTCTGTCTTGAACTTGCACCCTTACTACAGAATAATAAGCCCTGTGAGTATACACTTCTGCTTGCTCTGGTCCTTGATGCACCCACAGCCCCGAGCACACTGCCTGCCGCATGGCGGCTACTAAATCTCCTGGCTCCCGCTGTGTGCACTAACTTATCCTCACAATGACTCTGTGTGGTCAGTACTGCTATTATCGCCCCCATTTTATAGATGGAGAAACTTGCCCAAGGTCACAGTTAGTGAACCTCAAAGCTATACTCAAAATCCACCCAGCCCTTAATCACCACTCTGTGGTGCACAGTCTGTAGATCTCAGTAAGCTCTTAGGTAACTAGAAAAGGCCATGTTGTTAAGTAGGGGTGGGCCAAATGCCAGGCTTTCCAAAGATGCTTTTTAAACTCTGGAGTGCAGCCAGCTCCAGGGCCATGAAATCACCCCTGGAAGGGCAGGGTTATGAATCATCTACCACCATGTTGTAAGTTACACCAGATTTAATGGCTTACACCAACAGTAAACTTTCATCTTCACACAACTTCCAAGGTTCAGGAATCCAGAAGCAGTTGGGCATTGGCTGTAGCCAGGGACTGCTTGTGAGGTTGTAGGCAAGATGTCAGGGCTGCAGTCTCTCCTGAGGGTTTGACTGGGGCTGAATGATCCACTTCCAAGGTAGCTGCTTTCATGTTTGACAGATTGGTGCTGGCTGTGGGCAGGAGGCCTCAGTTCCTTGCCATGTGGCCCTCCCCACAGGCTGCTTGAGTAACCTCACAATATGGCGGCTGATTTCCCCCAGTGTGAGTGATCCAGGAGATGAAGGGAGTGTTTGCTGTGTCTTACCTTGGAAGTCATGCTGTGTCATTTTAATCCAATTCGGCTGGTTGCATGGGTTGACAGTATTAGGTCTCAGGGGTACGACTGTCTCCACTCTGCACAGGAGGGTACAGCGGAGGCAAGACTCAGTCATTTTCTCCAGGATGTGGGAGCACACAGCCAGTGTCCTCACCGTGTGGCTCCAGCGCCCTCATGCCTCAGTGTGAAGCTGAGGGTTCTCTTCTTGGCAGACTCTTGTTGCCAGCTTTCTCTGTCTCCTTGATAGAATTCCAGCAATCCTGAGTCCCCACGCTTCAGGCTTCGAGTGTCGTAGGGTAGCATGTTGGGAAGAAAGAGGGGGTTTCTCCATTCAGGTGCCCGCTGATGAGCGTGTACATCTGATGGCCTAGTGTTCACTGGGCTGGCATTGGGATCTGGGTCCCTGAAGTAAAGACACAAGGATGTGAAAGGTGACTCTACTGTGGCCCTTATGTCCATGTTTCATTGGCAGAGACAGTGCCGCCATGCCTCTACGGGAGCCCAGCTTCCAGAAGTCCCCATTACCTTCTGTCTGTGCAACCCCAGGTATCCAGGATGGGAAGTATGTGGCATCTGCACCCTGAGCTGTCCCTGGGCCCAGCCACACCCAACTGGCACCATTGTTTTGACCAAAATGCTGGAGTGTCTGGGATACTTAGGTGATCCACAGCTTGCTCTGTCCTTGCCTGGTCCTGGCCAGCTGACCTGGGCCCTTCTTTACCCTTCTTCCTTCCCCCCAGAACCGTTCCACAGCCTCCCCCACTCAGGGCTGAGGGCAGCAGCACCCCATGTTTCAAGCTCTTTCTGCCATACCCAGGCTTTTCCGCCATTCGAGGCAAAGGCCTTAGGGAACTCTCTTATCCTCTGTTGTCCTGAGCAGGGCACATCCCTGGAGGGTCACATGCTCCAAAACAACTGTAAAAGTAGATATAGCAAAAGAAAAGGCCCAAACACAAGCACAAAAAGATCATGTTCTGGGGCCATTGCAGGCAAGACTGATGGCCCTGCATGGGGTGGTGGTGGGGCCCTGACATCATAGCTGTGTTACAGCACAGTGCGATTGTTGTGCAAAGTGACAGCCCTGAGCTGCCAAGGACAGGTGCCCTGACACCCAGCATCCTTGCACAGGAAGGCAGAAAGATTGGTAAGAATTGACCTTCAGAGAGGTCAGTGTGTTTTAAAATGTGGAAGTCCCATACAATTTTGTTAGCTGAATAATTCATTTGTACGGAAGACCTGCTCCCGTGAACGGGAGGAAGGGTGAGAGTTGGCCGCATGACGGGTGCTTTCCCTGAGGCTCGTTGTTCCAGGGGCTGTGGTTTGGCCTAGGTGTTTTCACCCTTTAAAGTCTTTGGCATTCTTTTTTTTATAATAGGAAGTGAAAATGTCCCCGAGTGAGACCAACAATTGCTGAACAAACACAAAGCTCCTTAAGAATCAAGCTGACGTAGGCTGCATCTCTCCCTGGGGAACAGAGAGGTAAGCGGAGGGATGGTGGCTTCCTGGCATCTCTGAGTGTCTCATGAGTGAAAGTTAATCATTCTATGTTTTCTCTTAACATTCCTTTTCACCTCTTCCTCTAGTTATTAAAAAAGACTTTTTTCTAGGTGGAAATTGAGTCTAATTAGTTCTCTCATTCAATTTTAAAAGCATCTGGAATTCAGTAATTTCTGTGTGTCCACATATCTAGGCTTGAGTCCTAGAGTTGAGGATTCCCTGGATTCAACACTTAGGACAGGCCTGGGTTTCTGGAACACATTTATTTATTTGGTTTCTGGAACACATTTAAACACAGACCAGTAAGTCCACATGAAACCAAGGTTACTTTTATTAAGGCGAGGGCTCAACTTTGTACTGCTTATGGAAGCTGACAAATGAAAATTACGCTGAAATTTTCTTCCGGACATAGATTTGAAATGAACAAGCATTTGCATTTCTCACCAATGACATAAGCCAGGTATCACCTCCGCAAGTGAGGACACCCCGAGTCAAGGCGTAAGTCCTAGACTGAGCAGAGTCCGGATGGAACTAACGGCAGGAGATTTTACCAACACACCTTTTCCTCTCCCCTCCTACCAGCCGGAATTCCTTGTTGACATCCTCTCTAGAAGACAGATCTGGGCTCCAACATTATCAGGAGATACATGTGAAAGTGCAGATGAGAACTGTGATGAGTTTCGGTCCAGCATAGGGGGGCCATCTGTGTCCCCCCGCACACAAAAGTGAGAAGCTGTTTGGGGTAGAAAATCCCACTATCTTAACTAAAACACTAGAGCTCTCCAACTTTGAAAATATCTTTTCTGAGTAGAGATGATATCTGATACATAGTAGGTACGTAACAATTTTTTGAATGAATGAATGAAAAATCAAATCTAAATAAGAAGCTTCTTTCCAGGCTAACAATAAGTCATTGTGATAGGTGCCTCAGCTGACACACTTAACCAGGAGTGGACAAACTCTTCCCAAAAAGGGCCACGTGGTAAATATCTTAGGCTTTGTGGGCCATGAGTCTCTGCTGCAATTACCGAACTCTGCTATGTAGTGAGAAGGCAGCCAAAGATAACGTGTAAACAAACGGGTGTGTTCCAATAAAACTCTATTTACCAAAACAGATGGTGGGCCGGATTGGGCAAGTGAGCCATGGTTTGCCAACCCTTGCACTGGATGGACCGACGGCTCTTACAGGACAGAGGCTGTAGGTCTTTATATCCTCTTAGGATCCAGAACTGGATGTTTTATTTTTTTTTATTTTTGTTTTTTTTGAGACGGAGCCTCAAGCTATCCCCCTGGGTAGAGTGCTATGGCATCACAGCTCATAGCAACCTCCAACTCCTGGGCTCAAGCGAGTCTCCTGCCTCCACCTCCCAAGTAGCTAGGACTACAGGCGCCCACCAC
>CAUYQV010133406.1:0-29691 GCA_963574575.1 Galagoides demidoff | reverse complement strand
AAGAAAGAAAAAGAAAGAAAGAAAGAAAGAAAGAAAGAAAGAAAGAAAGAAAGAAAGAAAGAAAGAAAGAAAGAGAGAGAGAGAGTGAGAGAGAAAGAGAGAAAGAGAGAGAGAGAGGGAGGGAGGGAGGGAGGGAGGGAGGGACAGAAAGAAAGGGAAGGAGGAAGAGAGAGGGAGAGAGAGTGGGTGAGAGAGGGAGGGAGGGAGAGAGGAAGGGAGAAAGGGAGGGAGAGAGAGAGGGAGGGAGAGGGACGGAGAGAGAGGGAGGGAGGGAGGGAGAGAGGGAGAGAGAGAGAGTGAGAGAGGGAAGGAGGGAGAGAGGGAGGGAGAGGGAGGGGAGAGAAGCCAGGAAGGTGTCTGCTGATTCTAGGTGGCTCTTGGCTATGTGCTCAAAAGCCAAGGAATTCCAAGCAGGAAGCCAAAAGCAGAGATTCTGGACAAATCACAGGACTTGGGAAAAAATAAGCAGAAGTAACACTGAGGTCTGGACCCACAGAGGTTGTCAGAATTTGTGAGACCTGCTTCTGCACCAGTATTTTTCTCAATACATTTACAAACTTTTGCCCAACTCAGAGGCTACACGTGTACGGAAAGTGGCTATGAAGCTAACCCCGCCTTTTGCCTTCCTTCTGGTGCCAGGACGCAAATTTAGAGCTAAGGGCCCACAAAGCAGGGTGGCCATGACCATGCCCACGCTCTCCGTGGGACCCCCAAAAGGTGACACCAGAGAATAGGGCACAGCTGTCTCACGAAAACTGAACCGCCTCAGTCAAAGATGCCTGCCCCTGGGTTCAGGAGCGTGGCCTTTTTCTGGCTCTCTTCCAGAGACACGTGATGCCCTCCAGAGCACCTGCACCTTTCACTGGTTTGGTAACTTTTAAACAAGGTCTTCTAGAGTTGAGGTAATTAGACACCAAATGTGGGTAATTTTTCCAAGCACCGTAAATGATCCTACAAGAGGCTTGGCGGCTGCAGCAGCCCATTCAGGAATGTCCTTCTCACATTGTTTGGGTGGAGGGGGCAGGGGAGAGGACATACAAACCCGTCCCTGGTCTAGCCGGCATGTAGCCTCACCAGCTCATAAAGGGATGTTTGTCCTGTGTCTGCAGAGTGTGGTGGAGAGCTCATCTGCTAAGATTTGCGAGAGGTCAAAAGAGAAAATCCCAGAGACAAAACAAGAAGGCCCAAGACTCTGAGGCCAGGATTCGGCGGACAGACTGTGCAGCCGAGGGCTGGGAGCCGCCCGGAGGCTGTCACTGTGGATGAAGGCAGGAGGCCATCAGATATTCAAGGAGCTGAGTGGGACAAGCTGCTGGCACTCAGGTGCCCAGAGCAGCCCTCCAAAGATATCTCCCTTCTTAGGCAACTTTGGAAATAAGCTTTGGTGTTCTGTCTTTGGGGTTCATAGTAAAATACAAGACTTTAAACCTGGCACTGCATGGCCCCTGAATAGTGGGGCTGAGAAATTGCTTTTCCTCTCTGTTCCACTGGCCCACCCCATTCGATGATCTTACTTCCTCAAAACAGAACTGAGTGCCAGCTTTCTCCGCAGTGGTGCATGCTGGGGACAAGTGTGTGCATCAGCACATGGTGGACAGGGTGTGAGGGGCCCTCCTGCAGTTCAGGTGAGAGCCGGAGACAAAGGACAGTCAGAGGATACAGATCCAGGCCTGGCCTGGCTGTGATTTCCACTGCCCCGCTTTGTGGCAACCTCCCTGTCTATCACGCATAGTAAGCTCACCTTCCCCACTCCGAACCATTCTTCTGGAATGATGCAAAGCTTTGTCCTAGGCAGCAAGCAAATAAACCAGGATGCCTATTGCTTGAATACATTTTTTTTAACACTTTCTGAAATAAGAGATTCTATTTTTAGACTGTGTCTTGACAGACCTCTCTACTAGCTGGCAGAGTTATTTTGAGAGCTACAGGATGGCCCCAGAGGTCAGCACCACACATGGAGGTCAGCTGCTGACTTGAGAGCTCCCGTGAGCTCTCCTGCACTGGTCACAGACCATTCATTTTCTCAGCCTATGAAGGGAAAAGAAATCTTTCCACTACAAACTGTTTCTGTTATTTGCAATTCTCCCATCCAGAGGCAGAGGCTGAGAGGCTGGATGTCAGAGGACCTGCTGTCCGGGCCTTGAGACCCTTTTTTCAGACCAGACCCAGTATTCTGAGGATATCGGTTTCACATCTGTGATCCCGAGCTGGAGCAAGCCAGTCCCAGCACCGCCCTTTAGTTGGTTACAATTTTGGCTTTTATCCACCTTGGTCATTTCCCTATTTTCTTTGCCTCTTTTCTTAATCATTTCTGATCTGATTACATGGAATTCAATTACGCAAGAGAACTCACCATGCTCATAAATGCCCTCATGGCAGAGCTGAGCTCAGAGAGCGAAGTCTATCACAGACTTCTCCTAAGCACACAAGAGGAAGCTGATCTATTCTAATGTATAATCTCTTTCCAATGAGAGAGACCATCTTCTTCCAATTACCGACCTAATGGCAGGGAGCCACACAATGAGAGCTTCATATAGATCTGAGTTAATGTTGTTCTAAGGCATTATCCTAATAGCATATTTAGTAATAAAAATGTTAAACCACCTCTTGTTGGTCCAGGGGACACCAAACAGATCTGATTGCATGGCCTTGAGTAATGATCTCATCAAGCATCATTATTCCAATGCTACCCCTTGAGTTTCAGGCAGACGTCCATAGCTGGATGGTAATAATCTAATGTTCTTTTCTCTTAACTAGGGTATAAAGTATGCCTGTCCTTTGCCTAGTGGTAGGCTCCTGAACAGCATCAGTCAGAGTGTAGAATTGAAGGCTAATGATGTCATTCATTAATATACATTTTGTAATGACTCTTATTTTAGATATGCAGATGTGTGGGTGGCCAGCTTCCTCCATGACAGAGTCAGGGGCACGTCTCAACCACCACAGACATGGGAGAGCCATTCCACCTGGACATGCCATGGGAACCCTCCGAAGGCAAAGTGCACGGCCCGCAGACGGTCAGGGCAGGCTGGGCCTCTCATCCCCCCCCCAGTCTAATTGGTGCTCCCCAGAGCTGAGCTGTGTGCCCCACGGAAGCTGCCCTGGGTCGGCTCCTTCCAAACATTCCACACACCTCCCTGGCTGAGCAACGAAGGATTGATCTAGGACAGGGAAGAAAAACTGGAGAAAAGAAAGGCATTAGAGCCACCCTTGATTGAATAGCTTTGCCTGGATTTTAAATACACGTTTCTTTTTCTTTCATGCAGTTTAAAGGGGCAGCATCTGTAAGGGAAAGCAGAGTGTGGGGTGGCAGAGTTCAGCAGAGTGGTTCAGCTTTTGTAGGTAAGGATGTTCACAAGGAAAACGATTTGCTGATACGCTGCAGCGAACCAACAGCAATTAGGTGAAGGGGTCTTTCTTTCCACAAATGTTTTTGATCACATAAATGCTTAAACGCACATGTTTCTGACACGCCGACGGCTGTGATTGTTCCCGTCACTGCACAGTCCCACCGTCAGAAATGCTTTCCGTGCTCAAAGCTGGGTTTACCTTCCAGGCAATTAGCTTTGCTCAGATGTTGTCAGGGTGACATTCTCTCAGCCATTCGCCATCTGTGGGTCAATCAATCCGTCCTCGTTGCCTGAGAAGCACCTTGTTCAGTGATATCGGTCCCTCTCAACTGCGCCATGGCATTCCTGGTTTTCTGTGTCATTATTTTCTGCCCCTACCCTGTGACTCTGCACGATTATGACAGATAGGAACTTTGTTACCAATATCAAGTGATATATTTACATTGTCCTCTGAGCCAAGAGACAAATGATTATTTCCTTGTTAACCTCGGCAATTCTCAGAATTCTACGAGTCTCCTCTTTCTGTGTGTGCAGCTAAGGCCTTGAGCCGTTGACATTTGCAGACCAAAGGCAGAGTTTTGGGAGCCTGAGACCGAGGGTCAGACTGGCCCTGCCCTGGCACCCATCGTGGGGTCCTATGTAAACATCAGGACCCCCACCTAGAAGGGACATAAGCATTTAGAAGTGTGTCAAGCTCTCCAGTTGCAGAGGGGAGCCTTCCTTGTCATCTGCTAGCAAAGAGGCAGGGAGACTTTGGGAGCCCCGCAGAGCCATTGGTGCCAGAGATCAGGTTTTATGCAGTGAAGAACGACCGTTGTATTTGACTGCCTTTCCTGTTCCCATTTTCCCTGCATTTCAGGGTGTGAAAACCCTGCACTGGGATACCCCAGGCTTGCCAAGACCCACAGGAAGAATAGCTGGACTCCAGCAAGCACTGCTCTCCATGCCTTGGTTTGTAGAGCTAACTGTGACTTCTAACAGGGAGACCTCATCTGCTCTTTGCCAATGAGGGGTCTACACAATAAATTATACTTGCACTTAAGGCCTAAGTTCAAGTTGAAGGCCATTGTCTGCCTGGTTGCTTCTGAAAAGAGTTTTATTGCTTTGCATTTAGTGTAGAGATTTAAACTACATTTAATCAGATAAGAAGAAACCAGCTTTGTCCGTTTTCATCTTTATAACCTGCAAGGAGCCTGCTGTAAGGAGTGAATATGTCTAAGCCTCAAATCCACCTTTGCTTAGATTTCTCCATTTTAAATTGTTCCCCAAATCTTTTCTCCCTCTCTTGCTTTCTGTGAGAGCACAGTTCTTACATTGATCCACTCTTTTAGGAAACACAGTGCAGAAGTAATTGATATTTAATCATAGAACGAATATTACAAGAATTAATTAATATCAGCAAAGCTCTTTGAAGATAAATGAATCCATTTATGTACTAAGCGTACCTCAACTATTGCATATAATTATCTTTAATCTGTTTTCAGATTGTAGTCTACAGCTATCTCCCGGAGCTACAGAAGTCTAGAAGCTCAGACAAATTTTCTCGTATAGTATTTTTGTAAGTCCAGTGGAAGTCATAATCTTTCAGACTTATTTTCTAGAAGCATTGAAAGTCAATTCTATTTCCATCAAGAATGCAACTTTCTAGACTTATTAAGAAGAGAGAGGCTCAGGAAGCTGTGTGCTTTCCTGGGAGAACTTCAAAATGAAATGGACTAAACACTTTATTTGATGACAGAGCTGGTCTCTCTTCCTCCTCCTTAGTCTCACTGTCTTAATTAGAGCATGAATCTGGGGCTAACACACACCTGTTTGGAAGCTTACGTTTTAATATAACGTGTAAGTCTTGAGTTCCTAGTGCTCTGAGGTCTTGAGACTCTAACAGGCATCAGTGGCTATAAAATATAATACAGAGAGAGATTTTCAGAATGGACTGCAAGCAGTTGGTTTTGGTGGCCAGAGTCATACATATGTAAGTTGTTTTGTAGAGGTCGGGCAAAGAAGAACAAGCAACTAGGTAAAAAAAAAATGTATCATTCAATTGGGCAAACAAGGCTGTGTGTTTTGTTTATGTCTTTCTTTGTCCATTCATTAATTCACTTAAGAAACAACGTGTCGACTTTGTATCTTGCACTATGTTAGATCCTGAAAGCAAAAGCAGAATTGAGTGGGAAATTAGGGAGTCCTCTCGTTAGAAGAGTCGTCTAAAACTTACAGCTGAGTTAAAATGACACAGGGTTACACACAGGCCCCAGAAGGTGGGACAGCTGCTTCCTGGGTCAGCTTGACTGGGCCATGGCAGCGGCAGATTGGACTTAGTCTCCGGCTGTCTCTGTAAAGGTGTTTCTGGATGAGATTGAGCCTGGGGTCTTTGGAATGCCATCCAATTTACTGAGGTGGGAAAAGCGGGAATGGGCCCTGTTTTTGTTGTTGTTTGCTTGCCTCCGGCTTGCTGTCCCACTAGGACACGGGTCTCCCCCTGGCCTTGCCTCTCCTGGGGGTGCAGCTTGCAGACGGCAGTTCCTGATACCACCCAGCTCTGGTTCCCGTCACAATATGGGCATCCTCGTCTTCTGTTTATCTGAGAAACCCCGACTAATGCGGCAGGTAAACAGAAGACGTAAAAGAAGAAAAAACGAACAAGAGAAGAAAACAAGCACGAGAGGGGGACTTGCTGTGGAGTGCTGGAATGATATTCTTGCAGACAGAAGAAAGAAATGGTGCCTCCCTCGGTAAGAACGTGCTGAGCAGGGTTAGAATGAAGAGAGCTGAGAGGGCAGCGTTATTACAGAAACATCAAATGAACACCAAACCGTGAAGCCCGGAGGGGGTGGGTGATCAGGATTAGGGCATCCTCACGTGTAAAGAATCCCATCTCTAAAACCTAAATAAAAAGAAAAGGTTATTTTTTTGTTTTTAATCTAGTCTAGTTCAAGTGCAGATTTCAGCAAAGCTAGCAAGCACATTGATGCAAATATATTTTCTGGGTATCACTGTCTTTAAAATTGAAAATACAATTGTAAGTTTGAAATATACTTTAAAAGGGATTGAACAAGGATGGTACACTCAAAAGGAATTAAGTTTTATCGGTATCACTCGGAAACGATCTTCCTTCCCCTAGAAAATAATAAGCTGGTCCTGTTCTTACAAGTGAGCCTTTGGAGAGCAGACGTTATTTATTTATTCTAAAATATTGATACTGTTTGCCTTTTTCATGCAATTATGTCTTTGTTTTTAATCAAACTTCAGAGAATATTAAGGATATTTTTTGCATCATGTGTGGATCAAATAGACATAGATCAAATATACATTTTAAGAAAACAGATTCAACTTGTGCTTAAAATGAATAAAAATGGTCACTTTATTCTGCGCCATTTTCTCCTAACAGACATTCTGGGGTAACTAGGAAGAACCCGTGTAGCAACTTAGCTATTTTCCCAAGATGGGTAATTATGTTAGCTTCAATGTTAAACAACAGCAGTAACAATCTGAGGTGAGGCGGGAAGAGAAGATCAAAGGAGAAGAGAACGTAGATGAAAGAGTCGTAGCCCCGTGACACTGAAAACCAGCTGTCAGTGTATGGATTGTCAATATGCCATTAATCATTAATTATGATATGTATTAAAATCATTTCTTAAAAGGAAAGAAATTCTGGGCAGTGCCTGTGGCTCAAAGGAGCAGGGCACCAGCCCCATATGCCAGAGGTGGCGGGTTCAAACCCAACCCCGGCCAAAAACTGCAAAAAAAAAAAAAGGAAAGAAGTTTTTTAGAATAGATGGAAACAACGGTGATGATTAATTTCACATGTCAACTTGAATAGACTATGAGATCCCCAGATAATTGGTCAAATATTATTCTAGGTCAGTGTTTTTCAATCTTTTTAATCTCACAGCACTATTTGAGCGTATAGTTCAAAGACTTAAGTTATGTTGATCTAAAAAAAAAAAAAACAGTAAATTATGTTGATCAAAAAAAGAGTAAATAAAAGAATACCTTACTCTGCTTTGAACTTCTTTTGAAAATAATTTAGTTATTGATCTTTACATATTTTCATGGATACCAAAGATTCTCTCCAGCGTGCTGGCCACCCATACAGATCCCAGGTGCCACCGGCCTTCATAATCACATGAACCAATTCCTAAAAGTAAATCTCTCTCTCTCTTTCTGAAGCACCCTGTCTAATATTATAATTATACTTATTATTCCCATAACATATTTACAATATTACTGACACAGATTTACAACACTAAAAATATATACCAGGAAAATACTTACCAGTAAAAGAAGATATCACCATATCAGTGAAAGTGCATGTTGTGGACAAAGAAACTATTAGGTGTTAAAAAAAGTAACTTTCTGTTGATAAAAGGCAGAATTCACTAGGTAGATACAAAACTCTTCATAGTGTATCCATATAAATGTATTTTTCAAGAAAAAGATGAAAGAAATCATAATGAAGCATTGGTAAAACAAAAATTCTAACAGAGGATTTTCTTACCTATCTCAGAAAATCAAAGACAGAGCAGTCAAAAATCTATATAAATACCTATGTTCAGCTTGAGTTTAACCCTGAGATTTGCTTGTTTACTCTGTTTCTGTCTCTAAGATTTTCTCTTGCTTTCTCCTGATATGTGATACTTTAGTCCAGAGTAGCCCACCATCTTTTTCTGCAACTAGAATCAGTCTTTCATTGCAGTCCACATGGACTGCTGGCCACCCATACAGACTGCAGGTGCCACCAGCCTTCATAATTACATGAACCAATTTCTAAAAACAAATCTCTCTCTCTCTCTCTCTCTGAAGAGCCCTGGTCTTTTGAGGGTCTTTTGAATCACTCTGGACATCGTTATTTTCAGAGTTCAGGTGTCCGAAGGCGTCTCATGAGAGTATTTGCAATTATGTCACCAAGCAGGGGCAAGCATTAACTTGATTAGACAGTGATTCCCGAGTGACCATTATAAAGAATGTTACTGAATTGGGATGACTTCCAGGAAGACGTTTGGAAGGTAAAATCACTAAGGCATGAGAAATGTAGCTCTGAGACCCATGTGATAGATCAGGAGGTTGAATATTCACATCCAGCGATCTGAAAGGACAGTCACACAGCACAACTTCAACCGAGAAGCCCTCAGCTGTGTGATATATAGACTGCAATCTCTTTTACTATATAAAAATATTTTTAGAAAATTTGTTTCATTGAAAACTAAGATGATTTTAGAATCAATATACGGATGCATCCATTCTTTCTAATTTAAAGAGCTCCGTTTTAGAAAAATCACATCCATTTTTGTCTAAGTGGCTTTCACTTCGAAATAAAGACTCTGCCAAGACAGTTAATTGAATCTATCAAACTGAGGTCCTGTGAAAGCCGGTTCTGATGTCCCACTTATGCATCACTCTCCTGTTCACGCCTCCATCCATTTGTCCACTCACCTGCCCACATTCCCAGGTTTCCATCCATCCATCCGTCCATCCATCCATCCACCCATCCATCCATCCATCCTTCTTTGCCTCTGTCCCCTACTCATCCCCTATCTATCCTTCTATCCCTCAGTCCATTCATCCATTCACCAGTGCATGCTCCCAACTATCTACCCAACCATGAGACACCTGTCTCCTGCCCATCCTCTGTCCACCCACATCCTCCTGCTCATCCCATCATCGTCCTGCTCATCCCATCCTCCATCCTTCTTTTCTTCTGGTCGTCCCTCCTTCCATCCACTGTTCACTCTACAAACATGTAGTGAGCAGCTACGATGTTCTGGGTCCTGTTTTATATTCTGGGGTGGGTTAGTAAATGAAGCAACAAAGTTTATGTTATCTTTGGCTTTATAAAAAAAAAGATAGGCAATAAAAAATAAACAAATGCATTCACATTATCCACTTTGGCTGTAAAAGATAGTGGCCTATAACTTTTAGTTAATTAACTTCTTAGAACCTGAGAATTTCAGTCTTGATTAGATAAGCGAATGCTCCACTACAGTGCCCAGAGCTCTTTTTACAACTAAAATTTAGAAGATCCTGGTGTAATAACATGGACAGTGGTTATGCCGTGAACTCTCATCACTACGGACAGAGAGTGTCAGAATTACGTAAACACCAGAAATAGAAAAACATGTAGATTTCCTCATTGAGGAAAGAACATCGATGTAAGTAGTTGAAATACTTAATGGACGTTCTTATAACAGAATGGACTGGGAACTAAATAACTTGATTTGGTTTTTCCTGGTAGCCAGAGGCCATCTAACCCATTTGCTCCCAGCTCCTTACCTCAGTGGGACCTCAGTGAAGTTCCAGATTGACTCAGTTGGTCTGTGAAGAAAATGGGGGCTGGATGAGGATAGAATTAAATGAAGTACAGAGCTCTAAATAATATGACAGATAGCATTTTAAATATTTACTGAACCAAGGAGATAAGGACTTCTGCTTCAGTTTGAAACTGCTTAGTACTCGACATTTTTTTTCTAGTGTATTATTTTTGAAGCAGGAACTAATTCCTTCCTCTTGCTCCATTCACACATCAGCCAACTTCACCCTTCACCAGTTCTTCCCCTGATATTCCTGGAGAAAAACGTGAGTAGGGTTTTATAATAATAAAACTTCTTAGTAATTTTAACGGCTTCTGTTTTGACTATGATAGTTTTACTTTAAAAAGCATACTGAGAACAGGGCTTTAGAGAGAAGTCACAGGGGAAAGCACTCTGGATCTCCAGGGGAGAAACAACAAGGACGAACAATGTTAAATAACATTCGAAATAATATCCTTGAAAAATGTGGCATACCAACATTTTTTGTAATATTGGAAATTATATACTTAAACTTATACACATTTTTTTTTTTTGTCATGCTTAAACTCGAAATTTGAAGGTATCTGGATCAGTTGCTTAAAAACAAAAACAAAAAAACCAATTAAGCAGAGGAATCCCTCGTCTTCTGGGCAATGCCATTATCTAAAATAGTAGTTTAAACAGAAATGGGAGGCTCACGGCCCTGCCCACCTGCCCCAAGGAAATGTAGGTGTATCAGAGCTCCTCAGATCTGCTGCACATATTCAGTGGCGCATGTCAGAGCTCTTTCTAAATGAGACAACCTCGGTGTGAATGAATGAATGAAAGAACAAATGGAATCTAGTTGGTATCATTTTTGGTACATTAAACAAATCCACAGAAAAGAAAAGCTGGATTGTCAGGTGTGCCTTTGAAGTCTATTTCATGAGGCTTCCGAGATGACTTTTCAAGTTGGAGGTCAACAGCGTGGATTGTCACCTAGATTGAGCCCTGCGCTGTGTCCACCAGGACACGAGGATACGTTCCCCCACGGAAGCCCGGTGCTGGTACAAGGCTGTCGGGTGGGAGATAAGCCCTAGGTCATGGTCATCTCCATTGTTTCTCCACCACCACATTTATGACACACAAGTCAAGTCACTTAAAATATCCCAACTATCTCCAAAACTTGAAAGGTGGGCAGCACCACCTTCCAGAGTAAGAATGGGTCTGTAAGGATCAGGGGAATGGAAGCTCCCAAACATCCGTATAAGCAGCTGTCCACTTGGCTTTCCCAGGAATTTCACAATCACACTTCTCCCCAACACAGCCGTCTACTAAAGGAAGTGGAGGAGAGAGGCGTGTTTTCTCATGAACCTGGGTCGTACATGTGAACACAGACATATTTCTCAGTACAGCCGGGAAAAACAACATACTGACATGCTTAGAATAAGTAACTCCTAAATCACTTCTCACAGTCTCGAATGATTTGCAGAAGTTCTCACTGGTAACCTCGGATTTCCTCACGTTGCCCCCTGATCCGTGGGGTGGTGCTTAGAACTTGAGAAGTTACACACATCAGTGGGGTTGTGTTTGCAAAGTCGAGTTACAGCCAATCGTCTGTCTGGGTTCAAACCCAGGATGGAGGAAGTATGTGACTTTGTCCAGGGAAGTGAGTCACCATACGCTTCAGAGTCAATCGTGAAACTGATTGACAAGAACTCCGAGGCATTTGGAACAATTGTCCCCGTGTGCGGCATCTGCTTTTAAAGGCGTTGGCCGTGATTCGTATTTGAAGAATAAACAGAGAGTCTCAGAAAAATCATTTCTAACCAAAATTATAAATCATCCCAATAAGTTTTCTATTCTGGCAAAAACCTAGTCTAATAAAATATCATATTAAAAAAAATACAAGCTGAATTTGGACCTGTCCACAGGTAAGCTTATATTACACGCTCAGCCAAAAGTCACCTCACCTGGGGTTTACCTACCTACGGGCACAGCTAATTAAGCACCACCTTTTATCTTGCTTTTTTTTGTTCTTTTTTTAGGACTTGTAGCAGCAAATCCGACATGTCGATAATCCAGTAGTTTGCATTTCTGTGTCCTGGAGGTGTGAGTAATTCAAAAACTCTTTGGAGATTTATAATCTAGTTCAGGCAAGTTTGGTTAATGTTCCTTATAGAATGTACCCATTTATTAATATGTCACAAGGTCTCTTTAACAATAATTTTTCTCATCAATTAAATATGACAAAACCTAGGCTTGATAATTTCCTAACACCAGTAAATCTGATTCTATTACAGATATGTAGTAACCACAGACCAATGATACAGTTACAGGCCATCCTGCTGCTTTGGAGAGTCTGTCCATGTCACAAAACCCTGAAAAGCTTCACTTAGGACCACAGGGATGGTCCCTGGCTTTACAAGGGGACAGTGTTTCTGAATATTTTTTCTGTATTTTTAATTCAAACGTTCTTTTCACCATAGTTGAGTTTTGCTTCTAATTACACGTATACTATAAAGACTTCTCCTACCAGTAGCTGTGATGTGATGAGTGGGGCGGTAGGACACTCCCTAACAGAAGAGGCTGCCTTTCCGATGATATACGGAAAAAGGCCATGTATGGGAATTTTTTTTTTTTTTTTTTTGAGACAGAGTCTCCCTCTATGGCCCAGGCTATAGTGCCATGGCCTCAACCCAACTCCCAGCAACCTCAAACTCCTGGGTTCAGGCAATCCTCCTGCCTCAGCTTCCACAGTAGCTGGGACTACAGGCACACAATGCCCAGATAGGGTGTTTTTTTTTTTCTTCTTTTTCTTAGTAGACATGAGGTCTCCCTCTTGCTCAGGCTGGTCTCCAACTCCTGAGCTCAAGGGATCCTCCCACAGTGCTGGGATCACAGGCATGAGCCATCTCACACAGCAAGTGTCTTTTGCAAGAAAGCTTCTATTCCTGGTTTTCACACTCTGGTTATTCTTCCACTCTCTCAGGACAATGGTCCCGCTGTAGGGTTTTTGACTATAAACCCACATTGAAAAATACTGAAGGTATAAGATAATAACTTTGAACCTCTGGTTATTGTAATCAGTCATGAGCGAGAACTTTTAGACACATTTAAATATTTCACTAAAAACGTTATATATTCCAAATAAAAATTTTGCTAAAGACATCACCCTTTGTACTGAAAAAAAATACTATTTTTAATAAAAAATATTTTACTGAAAGTATTGGACTCCTTTTATTTTATTTTGATTTGCTGTCAGAACTAGAGGGGGGAAAATCCTTGAAATTTGGGAAGCCAGGAGCATTAGCCTTTTGAAAAACTTTTACTGACAGAAAAAAAGGAAAAACATTGGAATGCAGGTCTTCAATGTTGTTTTATTAAAGTACGAGGCTACTGGTCGGCATGATTTTCATTATAAAATGAAACACACATGTAGTGAGAGAGAGAAATGAAAAACATTTCAGGTTTCGCCTTTGCCACGATTGCTCCACACATAAAACACATCAGGGGACGTGTGGCCCTGTGGTTGCATGGCAAGTGGTTGATATTAGCTTCCATCTCCATTCCAAGTTTTATTTCTTTTCGTTTTTTAACATACATTCCAAAGATTAAAAAAAATTCTGATACAGTAAGTAAATATTTTGACTTTTTCACATGGATTCACTTGGCCTGGCTCTGCTCTAGGGTTGGAGGTGAGCCAGAATGTTGCCCTGAACACGCTGGACCCCAGGGCCATGGTTCAGTGCAGTGACATGTCCCAGAGGGCCACTGTCCAGTGCAGTGACGCGTCCCCCAGAGCCAACTAGGAGAGCCATGCTGGACAAGATGAACTTGAGGATTCCAGAAGGCCCGCATTGCCACACTCTGGTTATTCTTTCACTCTCCCAAGACAACGGTCCCTCTATAGGGTCCTGGACCCTGGGTCCCACTGGGCTCTGGACGCCTCAGACGAAAGTGCTCAAGGCAATCGCAGCAGGAGCATGCCTCACTTACTGCTGTGCCCGGGTAACAGGTCTGTCTTCACAAGTTGAAAGTTCCTGGTGGCTCTGGGTTGAGCAAGACTCTGACATCGTCTCTCCGTCAGCGTGTGCTCATTCCCTGCCTCTGCGTCATACCTTGGCAATCCTCACAGTGTTTCAAACCTTTTCACTATTACCGTATATGTTATGGGGATCCGTGCTCAGCCGTCTTTGATGCTGCTGTTGGGACGTTTCTGAGCAGGAGGAGCTGCGCTCAGGTGGGACCACAGAGCTGACACGGGAACACTGTGTGCCCCGCTGCTCCTTCTGCCTCCCGTCCTTTCCTCTCTCTCTCCCTCTCCTCAGGCCTCCTAGTTCATGATGACAATAATATTGAAATTAAGCCAATGAAAACCCCTACAAGGGCTTTTAAGCATTCACGTGAAAGGGGAGAGTCCCGTCTCTCTGATTAAGCGTGGTGAACAGAGCATACGGAAAGCTGAGCCGGGTCAGCCAAATGGTGAATGCAAAGGGAAGATTCTCGAAGGATATTAAAGTGCCACAGGGAACACACAAATGAAGAAAATGTGAAACAGGCTTATTGCTGACCTGGGGGCAGTCTGGACAGAAGATCAAACCAGCCGCAGCTTTCCCTTCAGCCAAAGCCGAACCCAGAACCAGGTCCTAACTCCTCCAATTCTGTGAAACTGGGGAGGGGAGGGGAGGAGGCTGCTGAACACAAGGTGGAAGCTGCAGAGGTTGATTCATATTGTTTAAAAAAGAAACTATCTCCAGAGCATAGACGCTCAAGGAAAAGCAGCAAGTCCTGATGAAGACGCTGCAGTAAGTTAGTAGAAAATCTAGCTAAGGCGACTGATGATGGCAGCTGCACTCAACGACACATTTCAATGTGGACAGAACAGACTTCTGTTGGAAGAAGAGGCATCTAGGACCATCGTAACCAGGGGGGAGGTCCAGGCTGGGCTCAGAGCTTCAGAAAACAACCAACTCCTGGGAGGGACTAATGCGGCTGGTGACTCTCAGTTGAAGCCAGTGCCCGAGTACCATTCCGAAACCTCTAGGGCCCTTAAGAATTGTGCTAAATCTACCCTACTGTGCTCTGTGAATGGAACAACAGAACCTGAATGACAGCCCCCTCTTAACCTTCCCGTGGTTTTACATCTGTTTACAGAATGATTTACTGAATATTTCAGGCCCACTGTTGAGACCTTCTATTCGTAAAAAAAAAGATTGCTTTTAGAACATTACTTCTCACTGGTGATGCACCTGTCACCCAAGGGCTCTGAGGGAGCTTCCTGTGGTTTCCACGTCTGTAAACACAACATCCGCTGTGCAGCTCATAGCTCAAGAAGTAATGTTGACTCCCAAGTCTCCTATTTTTTCAGAAATACCTTTCGTAAGGCTACAGGTTCCATAGAAGGTGAGTCCTCTGATGGATCTGGGCAAAGTAAATTAGAAATCTCTGGAAAGGACTCACCATTCTAGATTCCGCTGAGAATATTTGTGATGCATGGGAAGAGGTCAAAATATCAATATTAACAGAAGTACGGAAGACATTTTTCCACCCCTCATGAGTGCCGTTGGCAGACCCAGGACTCCAGTGGAGGAAGTTACTACAGATGCGGAAGAAAGAGCAAGTGAAGGGGAATTAAAAGTGGTGTCTGAAGAGGAGAAGGAATTGCTATAATCTCATCATCAAACCGGAACAGACAAGGAGCCGCTTCTTACAGATGAACAAAGAAAACAATGTCTTGAGATGGAATCTACCCCTGGTGAAGGTGCTGTGAACATCATTGAAATGACCACAAAGAATTCAGAATATTACCTAAACTCAGTGGATAAAGCAAATGTAATCGGCATTGGAAGAAGTCCTTCTGCGTGTAAACACAACCCAGCAGCATCACACGCCCAGAGAGATATTTGATGGAAGAGTCAAGTAATGTGTCACATTTGATTGTTGCCTTATTTTAAGAAATGTCTGCAGCAACCTCACCCTTCAGCAATTACCACCCTGGTCAGTTAGCTGCAGGTGTAAGGGGACCCATGCAGCATAAGCCATGGTTCGAGGTCACCTGTACTCTTCAAAGTGTTGCTATCATTATTCTTTTTTGTAGTTCTGTGGCCATATAAACTTGATACCACGTTAGAAACTCAGTTTCTGCTTATCCAGAAACTCCCGTGCCTTCCCAGCTCACATGGCTCTGTGAATTAGTGCAGTGAGGGCAAAGGTCAGGATGCTCCCAGGGTGACAATTATCTCAGGAAACCCAGAAATTTCTCTTCTCATGATCCAAAGAAATGGACATCGTCGTTGCCACGTTGCTGGTACTCCAGTGCATCTGCCTGTGTGAGAAGGGTACTGTCTGTTCTTAAATGCCAGGTGCTTGCTGGGGGACCCCCTCTTAACCTTCACGTAGTTTTATGTCAGTCTGCAAACATCATGCTCAAACTGTGCTCTGGTCCTGTGGAAGTGTTCTACCCAGAGAAACAAGGCAGGTATTCCAGGCAGGAGTTTTATTTACATAGGTTTACCAAGTAAGTCATAGTTTAGAAAAGTCCTTTTAGCCCTCTGCTTTCTTAGATTTTTATAACTCCCTTTAAAATTGCTTAGCCTTTTAGGCTTTGAGATTTTAGCCAATCAATACCCCTTCCTGGGAATGTGAACCTTGAAATCTTTCTAGTTGCACAGAATCTTTTTTTTTTTTTTTTTGAGGCGGAGCCTCAAGCTATCCCCCTGGGTAGCGTGCCATGGCATCACAGCTCATAGCAACCTCCAACTCCTGGGCTCAAGCGAGTCTCCTGCCTCAGTTGCACAGAATCTTACTGTCTGCTATAACCAGGGTGGTGAGAGTGTGTGTGTGACTCTTGCATTCCCTATATGGTCACCTGCCAGAGCTGAGTCACCAGACATTTCCATCTGCAATCTGCCGAAATGCCTTCACTCACAGTTAATGCAGACTTAGGCCTTAGTTTGATTGCCTTTGACAGTATTTATCCCTCCAAACTGCCTCAGCAAACCTGTAACACAACTCGGGAGCATCTGTTTTCCCTTCTCCTGACAGCATGTCACGTCAAAATGCCATCATGCACCACCACTAATCAGGCATAAAAACACTCTGAATAATAATAATGCTAAACAAAACGCAACTAACCCTCCATTCTGAGCGTGCAGCTGACAATAGATCGGCGGGGGAGAAACAAGGGAAGGAAGCCACAGTCCTGAGGCGCCAGAGAGCCTGTCACCCTCAAATGCCGCATGTGCGCTAAGAAAGCGTTTTTAAACACACTGCCTTTGTTGCGGTAAAAGCACAAAAAGCCTGTTTAAAAAAACCTGTTCAAAGACTACAAGAGTAAATGACTGCCTTACTGAGGGGGGAGAAAGTGACACAGGGTTTATTAAAGCTCTTAACAGATAAAATAAGTCATTGGCAGATTATTAAAGATTCTGTAGGACCAGTGAGCTTTGAACAGCGCTAGTGACCTTTGCCACATTTGACAGACTGACTCGAGCCCTTGCATCATTCTAATTTTGACAAATTGACTCCCGGTTCTCCCATGATGCGACACCTGGGTCAGTATCTCCTGGGTGCTTCCCAAGCATGTCCCGGAAAGCTGGGTCCTCGGCATCTTCTCATGCTCCTCAACAGGTGACCTCTAATTCATGATACAGATGAAGGAACAGCTGAATGCTGAGTCCTGAGATTGTATCTGTATTTCTACATGTAGAGATATAGTCATTAGAACCTCAGAAATTAAAATATGCATAGCTGTAGTGTGGAAGTTTCAAAATACTGCACTAAACACTCAAGTCTATGGCATGAATCGGACATCATAAACAATTACTCAAGTTCGTTGATGTTAGAATTCCATTTTATAGCAAATTACTTATTAAATTTAACAGTTCTTCATAAGCAATAGGAGCAAAAGATGCCCTGTTAAATTGAAAGACTATATTTACATACTATTTTAGCAATTTTTTGCTCCACATAAGAAAATACGTGTTCGGGCAGTGCCTGTGGCTCAAAGGAGTAGGGCCCTGGCCCCTTATGTCAGAGGTGGCGGGTTCAAACCCAGCCCTGGCCAAAAACTGCAAACAAAAAAAAAAAAAAAGAAAATACGTGTTCAGCAGTGAGAACAGAATGAGGGAAACATCAAACTGCTTAAGTGAAAAACTGGTTTTAAATACAGTATTTTTCAGAGAGCATTTAATATACTAATTACGTAGCATTTTCACCTATTCATTACAGAAAAACCTCAATGTTTTTTCGTAACAGACAATTACCGTTAAAAGTACAGAAAACCAACACTTGGTTTTCTAATTCAGTATTTCCAGTATGTGTCCATGTGAGGCTGGGGACACCCGTCATGTCCCACTTTACAGAAGGCCCTGGCCTTCCTCCCCCTGCACGACGTTGCACTGCTCAGGGGCTGACTACGTTTTGTTGTGGTATCAGCACGTCCGTGTCTCCTCTCCTGGGAAACCAGCAGAGCGCCCAAGTTCACCAGCACATTTGTTTCCTGTGAGCACATGTGTGTCTCTGTCTTCCAGAAGACTGTCCTGTCATCCCAGAAGGTCGTTCATTGATGGTTTAGGGAGAGAAAGTATCACATTTTGTGAACCCAAGTTGCCACAGATGACAAAACGCATCCATGCTCAAACATGTCGGGATATAAGATCTTTGCAGGTTTGAGCTGATGGAGAAATGCAGACACAGGAGACGTCATTCCACAGAGACAGGCTGGCGTGGTCTGGGAGAGGCGCTAAGGGTCACTGTGGAGACAGCAGGCCTACTCTGTAGTCTGTGCCCCCAGGCGTGGTATTTTCTGCACCCTGCCGTGGTTTTTTCTGGTGTTTTCAGCTTCTTTCTTGATGCCTTGTTCATTGACTTTTCCACCATGGTTGAGAAGTCATTTTCATTTTGTTCTTGGGGGTGTTGTCTAACTCTTAAAGTCATGTACTAGGATGCAAATTAAATGAGAATTAAGATTACACATACTCTCTAATACATGTTAGGATCAAGGGAAACAGCAAGACGTTATTACAATAATGTGTCTCAGATAAGGGCGTGTTATAGTGTAACGTGGAAAATCTCGAGTTGTATCTGCATGTTTATTCACTTTGAAAAAATTAACTTTATATTGTTATAATATATAAATGTATCTCACATGTTTTATTATTCTCAAAATTAACCCTCCCACGAGGAGGCTGTACAATAGCAGATGTGGGGGTTTGCCTTTCATCTTGTGCGAGCAGGCTAGGAAATGAATCCCCAGAGTCGGAACTCAGTGCTCGGCAAGTTAATAGAAAAATGCTACTATTGCCAATGTAAATCAGGCTGCATGCTTTTGTATTGGTTAGAGGCATCTCTGGCAGACAGTTTTATACCATAAACTCCAGATGAACAGCCGTAGATTATGTTACTGATCATTCTTGTTATTGTCTAACAAGAATAGATACTCATCGAAAAATCACCCTATCTCAGATACAAAAGCAGGGGGACTTAAAACATCAGAACCCTGGGTGGGAGACGAGGGGGGCTGAGTGAAGAAAGTCTGCTTAATTCTCAGGGGCCTCTGCAGAATAGTTTATCTTGAGAGACAATTTTGCCATCAGTGGAATAATGGAATTCGCTGCTGATTTTATACCTGCCCGAGATGCTTGTATCCTAATCAAGAGGATTTTTGTCAGAGGCCTCGAGGGTGTCTGCCTTGTATTTCTGTAGAAAGCCTGGTTTTAATCAGTGGCGTTTTAAATGTTTTCAGATAAATGTACAATCTTGCAATTTTATGGTATATGAACAGACGCAGATTGGTAGTAAAACACTCTAATCTACATGTTCTTACTTTGAAGTGTATTATCTGGAATTGATTTCAAGTGTGTTTACACGATGATTACTGGGTACTGCACAGGCCCCAGGCCCATCACACAGTGAGTCTCTGTGCCACTGTCCCTCCCCCCCTCAGGTCAGATCCTGCCCTCGTCTCACCCCTGATACACAGTATGAATCTCTCTCAGATAAGGGAACTACCCCCGTACACTCAAACACACGTTATGAATAAAAACAAACTTCTTCATGTTTAATTTTTTGAATTTAGTCTTCTAGATGGGATGTTTTATGAAAGTGTCAGAATTATTTATTCCAATTCTTACCACTGAACAATGAGCATTTGTGTACCAATCAGCACGATAGTGTTATAGTCTGGATGCTTAATAAAGGGCTTAAAATCAATTCATTACTGAAAATTGAGACAATTACTTTGCTTAAGACTTCAAAGTGTTTTGAAAGGTAGAACTATGTATCTTGGAATCCGTAATGTGTAAATGTTGCCGTCTACAAAGTTTGTCTTATCATCTTGGCTTACTGTCTTCCTTAAACACTAAGTGACCAATTTGTTCTTGAGCCATTACATTAAAAGACTTGAATTAGTTTTAGGGGCAATTTCTTTTTTATATCCCCCCACTAGATAACTCATGCTTGTCATGTAGATTAACTTCCAGGCCTCTCAGCAACAAGAACCAAACGTCTCTACTGGACACAGAGGAGTGTCTTGAGGTCTTGAGGTACACATGTGTTTCTGTGCCCCACGGGTTATACACTGGTTTCCAGGAACCACATCTGCTTCTAGCAGTTGATCAAAACAGGAAAAGAAGTCAGTCAAATAAAAGAAGCCTGGGTGCCGTCTGGGACGACACAGCCACGAGCACGTGTGTGTAAAAGCACCACAATTTATACTGTCTCCTCAAGAGACAACAGAGACTTATCGTCACATTTGACACTTGCACGTGGCAAACCCTTCCTCACAGCTCCTTCCTCAAGCTAAGTTATTGTGTCTCTAGATTAAAAGATCTACTAGATTATGTGCTCTTGCATGTAGGCAACATTTATTTTATTTTTTCAGTGTTTGGCCAGGGCTGGGTTTGAACCCGCCACCTCCGGCATATGGGGCCGGCACCCTACTCCATTGAGCCACAGGTGCCGCACGATGTAGGCAACTTTTAAAAGAACTCGTTTATTTACATTTTGATAGCCTTAATTTCTAACCATTTATGGCCCAAATACAACATAATAACATGGAGGGGAAAGTGGGGGTGGTCCCAGAGAAGCACAGACGGGTTGAAGTTGGGCAGGTCCACAGTGAAACAGGAGCCACACACCACCCACTCCAGGAGCAGCAGGAGGGAAGCTCATGATTGTACTGATTACCATCCCTACCTGCTATATCTGCACAGCGGCCAACACGCTAAAGGATATTGCAGATGGCGTCATTGTGTCTAAACTTCACAAATACAAATCAACTTCAACTGAAATTTAGAAACAAATTCACTGTTATTACAATGCTAAGAATTAACTGCCATTAAAATGGAATTAAGCTACTAAATAAAATGTGAGTCTCTACACACACACATACATATGCCGAGCACACAAAGGGTCTTCCTGAAGGAAGTTTGGGGGTCAAAACATACCTTCAGGATTTTTAGGGTAAGTGTGTTTCTGGGGTCAGAACCTACTCTTAAAACTGTGTACTATGTAGTAAAACCAATTGGTTTACGGTTGTCAAAGCATTTTAATATTTAAAAGGCAAATTTATAGCAGCCAAAAATTTAGAGTAGAAAGATAAAATGCCTTGATTTCACTTACTCTTTGCCTACAAAAAAGCCTCAGATGTAAATTTAAAAGGGGGGGGCAGGGCCCACAGCTCAGTGGGTAGGGTGCTGGCCACATACACCCAGGCTAGTGGGTTCAAACATGGCCCGGGCCTGCTAAACAATGACAACTGCCCCCCCAAAATAGCTGAGTGTTGCGGTGGGCACCTGTAGTCCCAGCTACTTGGGAGGTTGAGGCAAGAGAATCACTTAACTCCAAGAGTCTGAGGTTGCTGTGAGCTGTGATGCCACAGTACTCTACAGAGGGTAGCATAGTGAGACTCTGTCTCAAAAAAAAAAATTAAAAAAAGAAATGAACAACAATGGAACTTTTTCTGATCCTATGAAAAGGATCAGCCTTGTTCTTTTGGAGGCATTAGAAATATTTCCACCTCCTTTTTTAATCTCCCTGCTTCATTCACATCATTAAAGCATGTTCTCTGCCTTAGTCATTTTGTGACGGTCACTGGCTGTGCTGTCTTCTGTACCCTGGCAGAGATATTATATCTGGGTTTCCTTAGTGATACTCAAAACACAGTTTTTCCTGTCCTCCCATCCAGAGCACATATTTTCGGTAGAATTCCTGTTGTGTGGGAGACCAGCTAAGCCCCATTCACACACTCGCCCTCCCAGCTGTGGCCCTGAGGGGCTGTTCCTGCCTCCCCGAGCTTGCTCCGTCCTGCCCCCTCCACATCCTGGCTGGACAGGGAGACTTTGTACACTCACTTCTCTATTTATTTGCTTGGTATGCTTCAGATTTTTTTTTCTTTTATTTCACTCCTTTGAGTAAATTGAAGCCACTCCTTTGAGTAAATTGAAGCTGCAAAAAAGTTTGCCCACATGGAAAGAAGGCTGAACTGGCCCACAATTACTTTAATCAGATAAATAGGGGCTGGTAGGTGGGAGGGGGACGTGAAAGAGAAAGGAAAGGAAACCAACGTGCCCCCAGGACCGTCCAGACATCACGTCCCAGTATTGAAAAACCATGAAGTGGGACCGGGAAGTTGAGTGACAGAAAGGGGTGATTGTTACCATCCTCCTGGCTGTTACCTGTCCCCGCTGCAGACTGGGCCGATTCCCCAGGCGGGCAGGGTGCTGAGCTCCTTGAGAAGACCCAGAATTTCAGGGGGGCTCAGAGGCGACACACAGGACAACATGGATATTTGTTTTGACTAAGGAAAGTCACCGTGATGACAACATCAGGGAGACACCTGGTCTGCTTTTGTTAACAGGACTCGGATGTGAACAAACAGGCAGTCACTTCCCACCAGGATGTGCCCTCTGGACCCGTGCGGAGCAGGGCACACCTGTGGATGACGCCGCAGAGAGGAATGTTCCCTCTGCTCTGTGACTTAGTCGGGACGGTGTCTGGGAAGCAGTCGGAGATCCTGCCTGAGGATGGAAGCCCAGGTGCTTCTCAGGGTTGTTGGTGTGAAGACAGAGGGTCGTGAGGACTCAGAACAGCAGCTCAGGGACAGCACCGTTCTGAGGCCGATGAACCAAACACCCAGGGGAAGACGGGCACCCAAAGAGACACTGCTGAGAACTGAACCCTGGGAATGTTCCTCGCTGCACAGTAGGGGGGAGCCTCCCTCTCAGGAAGCAAGCACATCCTTGGTCATCTGGGCCCCTCGCAGAGGAAACCCTGGGCAGAGAGCAGAGATGACACGGGCTCCCCAGGTGGCTCTGCGTGTGCCATATCCACAGGGCTCACACTCAGGCGTGCACTGTCCTCAGGGCCTGAATCACACGTCCACACCAGTGAGCTTGTTTGGTTCACACGTGAGATCAGGATCATCCACCTTCATTTTTCAAATAAAGCCATTGAGAGCCTCAGTCCAGACCTCTCGAGAATTCATCTCCACACCTCACTGTCCTGCTCTGCTAAGTCAGTTTTGTAAAACACGCGAGCCTTTAAGCTTTTCCCAACATTGTGAGCCTGTGAAGTTATCAGCAGGACATGGCGTGCAAGGGAGTGTAGATGGAGGTATTCGTGTGTGCAAAAGGTGGTTCTATTTCTCACTTTTTCATCTCAAAAACTAATGCAAAATTTTATTTGACTTACCAAAACAGTTTTCCCTGGCCCTGCAAAAGAAAATGTTTTTCTGGTATAATTAACTCAGAGGGAATAGTATCACTCAGAGCTGGAAGGTCTGTAGGAGGCCCAAATGCGGTGGGTTTCGTATACTTTTATAAGCTCTTTTGTTCTTCCTCTTTTTTTTTAATCATATCAGGATTCATGGTTGACTTTCCGGAGATGAGCAGTTTTTATTGACGCTGGAAAATATGTAGTTTTTACGTGCATTTTCCTCCCTTCTCTGTGAAACAATGAGAAAAGGACAAACAAGTTGTTTGGCGGTGGAGGGATAGGACGGCTGACTGAATGTTAGCGTAACTGTCAAAATCAGAACTTTCCCATCCTATTTTAGGAATGAAAATATGTCCTGGTTAGTGATCCTCGCCCGGTTCGGGAGGTTAGATGTGACTCAGTCTCCACGAATGTGGTCTGCTCTTATTTTCAGAAGGGCCTCTGAGTCATGTGGAGCTGTGTCAAACCCTGTCATGTTCTGTTATTTTAAAAAGACAGCGTGGAGAGAGGAAATTGAACTCTCCTTTTTTCAAAATCTCTGCCCTTTAATAGAAGAAAAGGGCAAGTTATTTCCCACAAATCTCGCTTACTCTAAGCAGTGGACGCTGTGATGTATTTTTACCTCAGATATACGCTTCGTGTGGCTGGGCACGACCCTCCTCACTAAGAGTAATTTAACTGTAATGTAAACTATTCCTGCATGGATTTACCTTCAGATGTGGTTAAGTTTGCATCACTTACAACCTAACAAGTGTAGCCCTGACCTATCGTTACCTTGTTGTTCAGTGATCCAACATGAAGGCTGGAGGGACCCGTGTTCCATATTACTCATCAGTCTGAAAACGCATGTCTGAGGGACAGTCAGCTTTCTCAGCTCCGAAAAGTAGGATTAGGGTCTGTCTTGCCCGTCTTCCTGAGTTGTAGCAACACACGGTGAGGTCCTTAGGAAAGGAAAATAAAGGTCTGGCATGGTAGGTTCATGGTCTGGCGTGGTGGGCCCATGGTCTGGTGTGGTGGGCCAGTGGTCTGGCGTGGTGGGCCACAGTCTGGTGTGGTAGGTCCATGGTCTGGGTGGTGGGCCACGGTCTGGTGTGGTGGGCCATGGTCTGGTGTGGTGGGCCAGCAGTCTGGTGTGGTGGGCCATGGTCTGGGTGGTGGGCCCATGGTCTGGCGTGGTAGGTCCATGGTCTGGGTGGTGGGCCCATGGTCTGGCGTGGAGTGTCCATGGTCTGGGTGGTGGGCCCATGGTCTGGCATGGAATGTCCATGGTGTGGCATGGTGGGCCCATAGTCTGGCATGGTGGGCCCACGGTCTGGCATGGTGGGCCCACAGTCTGGCATGGTGGGCCCACGGTCGGCATGGTGGGCCACTGTCTGGCATGGTGGGCCCACTGTCTGGCATGGTGGGCCCACAGTCTAGCATGGTGGGCCACTGTCTGGTGTGGTGGCCCACGGTCTGGTGTGGTAGGTCTATGGTCTGGGTGGTGGGCCCATGGTCTGGCGTGGTGGGTCCATGGTCTGGCATCGTGGGCCCACAGTCTGGCATGTTGTGGTGGGCCCACGGTCGTCATGGTGGGCCACTGTCTGGCATGTTGGGCCCACGGTCGGCATGGTGAGCCCACAGTCTAGCATGGTGGGCCACTGTCTGGCATGGTGGGCCACTGTCTGGCATGGTGGCCCACAGTCTGGCCACCCACCTGTCTACCTCAGTCTTTGGTCTTCCTTGAGCTGTGCTGCTCTTCTCTGCAGCAGGGACCACAGCTCGGTCTTCAAACCTCCTTATGCCATGTGTCAGAATTGCCTTCCTCTTGGTGGCCAAGTGACATTCCACTGTGTGTAAGTGCTATACTGTGTTTACTCGTTTATCCATCTATGGACCAAAGACACTTACAGTTCTCAGCTCTCCGCCACTTTGTTCTGCTATAAACGTGGGTATACAAAGGTCTCTACTTTCCCTCCTTTCAGACCTGTACCCAGAAGTGGAAGTGCTGGTCCTCTAGGAATCCCATGTGTAACTTTCTGAGGACCCACCAACTGTTTCCCACAGTGGCTGTACCATGTTTTACGTCCCACCATCAGCACACGAGAGCTCCAGTGTCTCCGCATCTGGCAAACTCTTATTATTTTCTGTTTTTGTTTTCTATGGTTTTCACGTTTGTTTTAACAGTCTCCTCCCTAAAGTATGTGAGGTGACCCCCGCCTGGCTCTGAGTTGCTTTTCGCTGATGGTTACTGGGGCCGAGCATCTTCCCAGTACTTATTATTATTCACTTTGTGTCTTCTTTAGAGAAACGTTGACTCAAATCCTTTGCTCGGTTTCTCACTCAGGTTATTTGAGTTTGGTTTTTGTTACTTGCTCCCCTGTGCGATATTTTGAAAGATCTGAAATTAAAACTTAATTTCATGTTCATTTTCCCTGCTCAGCAATGAATGACTTTTGCAGGTTAAAGATACAATTTCTGATAAGTATCTTATATTTAAAGGTACAAAAAAAAAAGAGAATGCCATGTTAATACATAGCTATTTCATCTTTATTTTTCATTTTAGCTAAAAAATTAAACCACTGTTTTTCCATGGCCTTTAGTGGGGGTACAGGGGTGGGAGGGTAGTTTTCTGTTCTATGCAGATACACAAAAGCGAGATAGTCATTTAAGCCATCTATAGACGTAATATTTTGCATAGGATATTTCCCTATTCTACCATGCAGAGACGAAAAGGGAGTTTGACTGGTGGAAGGGATCAATCAGGCTGGAGGGCGTCCAGGGATTGCTCAGTAGAGGGCATTCTCGCTGGTCTCTACACGTCTTCTCCTCGCCCCTCATGGTCAGCACTGCACAGCTAACCATAGTTCCCAGCTCCGTGTGGCCACATGGGTAAGTCCTCATCAGCAGAATATGAGCAACCATGATGTGTGTGTGTGTGTCCCGTGTAAAAAGACCTCCCTTCCTGCTGGATGGAAGCAGCAAGGATTGGAGAATCTCGAGATAACATGTTTGGGAGATGGATGGAGAGCGTCCTAGGTCACCTGGTTCTGGAGACGACACTTTGGAGCAAGACCTTTCTACTCGGTCTAGACTAGCATGTGACTGAGTGGTGAACCAGTGGTTCCAGCTGGGGTGAACCACGGCATCTCCGGGCACTTGATTACAGTAGATTTTCCTTCCACTCATCTGTGCTTCTTTGCATCTCATTTTACATTTGCTTAAGTCATTTCTTTGCAGACCTAAACTCCGCTGATTTATAGAACTGAATAAGGCTCTGGGGAGAGTGTGGGAAACAGAACAGAATAAGCCTGATGCAGGCATTCCCTGTCCTGGAAGAATTCAGGCTGTGGATCTTCTGAGAAAGTCAAAATACTCTGCACAGCAAACAAGTAGTAAAGTATATAGTGAAAAGCCTACTTGAACAATATGGGCACTTAGGGTTCTAGAACCCAAATGGAAGCCTATTTAGAAGCATCTGGAGAGTCAGAGCTGATTGGAGAGGGGGTCGACCAAGCTTCCAGAAGAGACAGAAGGGGAGGGTCCCCGTGTGTCTGCAGGGAGGGAGGAAGGGTCCCCGTGTGTCTGCAGGGAGGGAGGAAGGGTCCCCGTGTGTCTGCAGGGAGGGAAGATTCAGCCGCACCAGACCTGGGGGAGATAGAGGGTCTCACCTCCTTACTCACACGACTGTCCCCCTTCCGTGTTTCTCCTAGGGCACAGGTGAAACCTCCCGCAGTGCGGGCCACTACCCAGGTACAACAGCCCATGGGGAGCAAACTAAGGGGTGCCTATGAGACCACAGAACAGCCGTGCCTTCGTGAAGGCAGGGCTGGCAACGAGTGCACCATCTTGCCGCCTCCACTGGTGACCCAGCCCGGCCTGAGCTCAGGTTACACACTATTTGCATCAGACCACCTGCCCCCATCAGATCCCTAGAGGTGTGAGTTTTCGGTTGACAGAAGGTGCCTTTCAGGGGCTGTCAGCCTTATGTGGGTCTCTGTCAGCCCTTTTGTTCCAAGAATCATTCCCTGCACTTAAGATAATGTCTACAATGAAGCGGTCTCAACCAAAGTATTTTAAATAGATGAATAAATAAATACGGATGCTTTGGACAAGATCAAAATTGAGAATGAACTACTCTGAAATTTAGCCAATGGTAGATAATAGCCAGTGTCTTCCCTGCAAGGTGGACATTTTAAAAATTGCAAGTTGTTCTGTTAGCAATATGTGGTCACTTGGGAATCGGTTAAATTCTTTAGTCCTTTTTTTTTTTGGAAGCTTAAAATATGAGATGAGTTCACAGAGGTGGAACGGTTTCAAGCAATAGAAGGCCAAGATGAAACTGCATCTTATTCCCCTCAGAGGAGGAATCATTTATCTCTAGTGGAACCATCAGAGTCCTGGATAAAAATAAAAATGTGAATTTTTAAAATAGGGCTCACATTTTGAAATACTCTTCCAAAAATGAATCATGCAGTTTGGCCTTTTTATTTGAACTGTTCTGATGCAATTTCTCCCACATGGAGGCAACTCAGGCCCATTGTTGAATTTAGTGACCTGGGGACCCTCTGAGGGGGACTGCTCGGCAGACCTCTGTCTCCCTGCCCTGCGCTGAAAGGATGAACGCTTAATTCTCGGTCCTCACTTACTTTGCAAAAGGCGGGAGAATAAACAGAATTAAGAGTCTGATTGATTATTTTTTTGGGCTCTGCAGGGCAGCGACTAATGGAAAGGTGAGGAGGGAAGCAGCTGTGCTGTCCTGCCCAGCACCGCTCTGTCACACCAGGCCGTCTCCTAGGGCAGTTGCCTCACCTGGGGGATCACTGTGCCCTTTTAATCCTCACCAGGGGACATCGGGCGATGTCTTGAGGCATCTGCAATTGTCCCAACTGTGAGATTTACCACAGGCATCCTACTGGGTAAAGGCCAGGGATACCGCTGGAAGTGTCCTATAGCACACAGGACTGCCCTCCTCCACGAAGAGTCACCACTCCTAAAGGGTCCAGTGTCCCCTAGGAGTTTGGGGAGCCCTGTTCTGTACCCAGTGGATTCTTTTTACCCTTCCTAAGTAGAAGACTCTGGTACTGTGCTGGAGACCTGTGGTTTGGAGTACAGACCCTGCCCAACACAGTTCCAGCCACCTGTGAGACATTTCAGGGCCATGTCACATGCTTGTCACCCATTTATGTCACAGAGGACTGAGGATCCCCAGGGTGCCTCACCCACCTGTGTCCGGCTGAGCGTGTTTGGGGAAGACCACTCCAAGAGAAGCTGGGTCTCCACATTTCCGCCTCTGGGCTCCATCGCCCGGCCCGATGGCAGAGGGGAACCCTCCCTCAACTCCAGATGCTACTGCAGGTGGGAATTCTCCTCTGTCAGCAGCTACAGAAAGCCAAAGGGAAGTGGTCTGCACTTGTGGGACTATCACTCTGTGTCCCCTGGGCTTCAGGAAGCAGGCCCCTGAGCGGGACGTATGTAAACGGGAGTCGGCAAGTTCTCATCATTGCACTGCCAGCTGCTCTGCACACCGGCAGGCAGGTGCCACTGAGTCACTCCAACTTTCGTTTCCTTTGTTCAGTAACTATAAAAAGGAAAACCAGTTTGTAAAACTCAACTTGCATTGAGTTTTTACCCTGAGCTTCTGTGAGTAAAGGCACAGTCCTGGGTGCTGAAGGACTCTAGGTGGTGATGCAAGATGAGACCGGGCAGCCCCTCGAGTCCCAGCCTGCTCCCTGAGTAGCAGAAACCCACGAGGCTCAGGGTCTGCGTGCAGGGAGACGGAGCCCAGGGTGGACATTTCCACATGCAAATGACAACACATAAGTGTCCATTTTGTCTTAATTAATAGATTTGTGTTCATTGGAGCAGTTGTAGATTTATGGAAAACTGGAGTGGAAAGAGCTGAGAGTTCCCAGTGGCCCCCAGCCTCTGCCTTCCACTAAAGTGGTGTGTTTGTAACAGCTGATGAGCTGATGCTAGTGGTGACCCACTGTGAATAACTGAACTCCACACTAGATCCTGGACCCCACTCCGTGCTGCATTTCAGAGTGCTCTGATGAAGACCTGCATGTCATGGCATCCACCCCGAACATCTCTGCTGTTCCCCACACACACTTGGAATGCTCTGATCAACACCTCTCGTTTCAAAACAACATGTGGTCTTGTTTCTTTTTTTTTTTTTATTAATTGATTTCTGTATACATTGATACAAACATGGGGTACATTATGCTGTTTCCTATACAATTTGAAACACCTTCATCAAGCTGGTTAACATAACTTTCATGTCATTTGGTTAATCATTGTATCAACACATTTATATTCTAGTTCTAGAAAAGTTCACTTGTACCCTTGTTAGACAGATATATAGGTAATCTTTC